>WSYH01015906.1:0-13761 GCA_036426205.1 Ascaphus truei | reverse complement strand
AATTCTCAGACAAGCCATAGTTAAAGTATTTGAAACTTTTGTACATAGCTGCATTTGTGAAAAATCTCATGTTCAACTATTATAAATTATTACAACTTTTAAGATCTGAAATGTCAAGGTCAAGTACATTGTTACCAATAGAGCATGGAAAAATATGATGTGATGCTTTCTGTAAGATCACCGATATCAATCTATTTTCCAATGATAAAGAGGGACAGGAAGGGTAAATTATGACATATGACAGCAGGGGAGGGGTTGCTATTGCACCACAGATGGGGGTAAGTAGTATCAAGGTATCATCAACTTTAGGAAAGATGGTGTTGTTTTTGGAAAATCCGGGACTTGGCCAAAAAGCCAAAAACATTTCAGTGACATTCAAAATATCTAGTTTATGTCAATTCAGTGTCAAAATCATTCATGGCAAAGATCCCTGGGACGGTCACTTTGTTTGTTTGGTGTGGTTTGGTTGGTGAGTGTGGGAAGAAACCAAGTCTACAGATCTTCCAAACCTTAGAATGAGAAGTCTAAACAATTGATACTAGTGATAGGGCACATGACCTCCAGGGGGGGTGCTGCTGGGGGTAAAATAGAGTTTCGGGCAGGAGTGGACAACTTTAGTTCTCAAGGGCCACTATCAGGCCAGGTTTTAAGATATCCTGCTCAGCACAGGTGGCTCAATCAGTGGCTCAGACTGAGTCACTGATTGAGCCACCTGTGTGAAGCAGGGATATCCTAAAACCTGACCTGTGGTGGCCCTTGGGCTGGAGTTGCCCCCCCTGGTTTAGACGAATAAACATAGAAAAGGAAACTATTTCATGCACTGCTGTTCTGCACCATCCGTAATGTTGGGAAAAGCTCCTGCCTCTCCAGTGACATTGACACTAAGCATGGTCATTGTGCAAAGTGTTGTGATAGCGGTCTGGAGAAATGTAATGTGTGCTAAATGTGATTACCTTTTTCAAGAGAGAGCCTTGGTGTGATTATATTATTAAAATTCTTTCAAAAGCTCACAGGGTCTCTTCTTCAATAGTAACAAAAATGTACTCTTTGTAGATATATGAAGTATACTATTTTAGAACTCAATAAGCCACGAAAAACTGGCTCTCTGTATCAAGTGTCCCCACTAGGAAACTTTTTGTGACTACGTTGTCTATAAATTCCTAAATTTACCACAATTACACTATTTTGATATTGTTGAGAAACTCTGCGCGATCTGATACAGGTTGTAATGCCCATTGCAAAATTTAATCGGGGACATTGTGTCATGAGTCCTGCAGCACAAAAATTAATACACCCGCAGATCTCAACCCAATAGTGTGTGACAGCGGAGGAGCTGCCTCATGGAAGACTTCTTTTTACTTCTTGATTATTTACGCATGTATTTGTATAATTGTATAGATTGTTCTCCTCTACATTCAATATTATATCACTATTTTTATGAGTGATTCATTTAAGGTACATATTATTTCACCCATTGACCATCCAACATCACAGGATTTTCCTCAGACTTATCTATATGTCTTCATATAAATTTAGTTTATTGCTACAACGGTGTCACCTATGGAATACGACCCATTTATCTCTATATAATAGTGATTATGTTGTCTACAAGTAGCTGTGCACTGAAAAGGGGACTTTGTTCTCTTCCTTCCCCCTGGGATATCCCTTTTGCTCTAAACCTTCCCTGCACCTAGGAGGCCACATTTTTAGATGGGCTCGAGTGCGTCTTTATGTTTGTAGAGTCATATTTGCACACAACGCCAATTACACAGCGTGATATGATCCAGTCCTGGTATGTGCATTTCCATTGTTGGAATTTTAGAAATGTTGGCCATAGTGAAAACGAATAGAAAGACTGTCCTAAATCATTATTAGAAGAAGGCACCCAAAGGTGGAGAATGGTGCACAGATGTAGAAACCGGGGCCAGCAGCCAAAATTTCGAGGTTAAAAATCATTTATTACAACAACATAGTAACGGGGAAACACCCTCTAACACTGGGTCCGATACTCACTAATCAGCTTTATTCGCTTCCTTTACCACACGTGTGTTACAAACTTATTAGTTTATATAGTACATGTTATCTGCAATCCTGAGCACTCTATTTGGAACCCTTTTTTCTATACATCTATCTAAATCATTATTACCAACTAGGGGCTCGTTACTAAGCTCTGAAGCGCCGGTTGATTGCGCTGTGATCAGCCAAAAAACCCACTCTTAGAGCTTATTGAATAAGGTCTTCAAGTTTATTGCCGGTATAGCAGATAAGTGGTGGATTTTAGGCACAATTTTTAGCTAATGCATGGTTGCGTGTTAAGACACAATGGAGAAAGATTGCAAGTTTTGGACAATAGGTAATACGAAGTAGGGATCTGTGACTCGCAACCAGCACAAAAACATTGCAAAATTACAGATCAAATATCTACTTTATAGTGATCTAGTGTTACAATCATTCACGGCAAAGACCACCAGGACGGTTCACGTTGTCCTTACCGTCCTCTGTAAGTTTGTGGGAGGGTTGGGAAGCCACTTCTGCCGATTCCAGCAAAAATCCAACATCTTCCAAATGTTAGGAAGAGGAGCTAAATCAGACAAACAGATAAAAGATTCATTTAAAGTATGCCTTGCATTTTATTTTTCGTGTTAAATGTAATTTGCAGTCTTATTTTTAGTTGATAACACTAAGATTATATTAGCAAACTCTCCTGGCTGCAAACATTGGGCACAATCAGTGCAGAGAAACTGCACCAGAGTGATGACATTAAATCCCATTGCTTTCTAAGAGATTCTTTTCGATGAATGCATTTGCTCTCCCCCTAAACACTCAAAATCCAAAACCAGTATGTGCTCCCACCCTCTGTCTCATCCCTAACACCATACAGTTAAGTGCTCTCACCCTCTGTCTCCCCCTACACCCATACAGTAAGTGCTCCCACCCTCGGTTCCCCCCTAAACACCCATACAGTTAGTGCTCCCACCTCTGTCTCCCCCCTAAACACTCAAACAGTAGGGCTCCACCCTCTGTCTCCCTCCCTAAACCCAAACAGTATGTCTCCCACCTTGGTCCCCCCAACACCCATACAGTAAGTGCTCCCAACCCTCTGTCTCCCCCTAACACCCATACCGTATGTGCTCCCACCCTCTGTCTCCTCCCTAACACCCATACCAGTATGTGCTCCACCTCTGTCTCACCCCCCTAACACCTACCGTATGTGCTCCCACCCTCTGTCTCCCCCTAACACCACATACCGTATGTGCTCCCACCTTGTCTCCTCCTAACACACCATACAGTAGTGCTCCCACCCTCTGTCTCCCCCCCTAACACCCATACAGTATGTGCTCCCCACCCGTCTCCTCCTAACACCCCAAACAGTATGTGCTCCCACCCTTGTTCTCCCCATAACACCAACAGATGTGTTCCCCACCCTCTGTCTCCCCCCTAACACCCATACAGTAAGTGCTCCCACCATCTGTCTCCCCCTAACACCCATACCGTATGTGCCCCACCCTCTCTCCTCACTAACAACCCATACCGTATGTGCGCCCACCATCTTGTCTCCCCCTAAACAACCTACAGTAGATGCTCCCACCCTCTGTCTCCCCAACAACCATACCGTATGTGCTCCCCACCTCTGTCTCCTCACAACACCCATACCGTATGTGCGCCACCTACTGTCTCCCCCAAACACACCCATACAGTAATGGCTCCCACCCTCTGTCTCCCCTAACACCCATACCGTATGTGCTCCACCCTCTGTTCCTCCTAAACACCCAACAGTCATGTGCTCCCACCCTTGTCTCCCCCTAACACCCATACAGTATGTGCTCCCACCCTTGTCTCCTCCTAACACCCATACAGAAAATGGGCTCCCACCTCTTGTCTTCTCCCTAACACCCATACAGTAAGTGCTCACCACCATCTGGTCTCCCCAAAACACATAAAGCGTGCTCCCACCCTTGTCTCCTCACTAAACCCATACAGTATGTGCCCCACCCTATGGTCTCTCCCTACCACCCATACAAGTGCCTTCAAATGTCTGCCCCTTGAATCTGCGTTCCCCTCTGCATGTGATCTCCCCCCTCTCTCTCTCCCTCCTTCTCCTGTGATCTCCCCCTCTTGATCTCACGTCTGCATGTGATCTCCACCCTCCACCTCCCTTCTGATTGTAGTCCCTCTCTCTCCCTTCTGCATGTGATCTCCCTCTCTCTCCCTTCTGCATGTGATCTCCACCTCTCTCCCCTGTTTATGATCTCCCCTCTCTCTCCCCTCTGCATGTGATCTCACCCCCTCTCCCCTCTGTATGTGATCTCCCCCCCCCCTCTCTCTCCCCTCTGCATGTGATCTCGCTCCCCCTCTCTCTCTCCCCTCTGTACTGTATGTGATCTCCCCTCTCTCTCTTTTTCTCTCTCTGTCCCCTCAGCATTTGATCTCCCCCTCTCTCTCCCTTCTGCATGTGATCTCCCCTTCCTCTTCTCCCTTTTGAATGTGAACCCCCTCCCCCCTTCCCTCTGCATGATTCCTCCACCCCCCACCCGCTCCTTCGCATGTGATCTCCCCATTCCTCTCCCACTTCTGCATGTGATCTCCCCCCTCTCTCCTTCTGCTTGTGATCTCCCCCTCTCTCCTCTTCTCACCAATTCTCTCCCCTCCGCATGTGATTCCCCTCTCTCTCCCTTCTGCATGTGATCTCCCCCTCTCTCTCCCTTCTGCATGTGATCTCCTACTCTCCTCTGCATGTGATTCCCCCCTCTCTCTCTCCCTTCTGCTTGTGATCTCCCCCTCTTCTTCCTCACCAATTCTCTCTCCCCTCTGCATTTGATCTCCCCCTCTCTCTCTCCCTTCTGCTTGTGATTCTCCCCCTCTTCTTCCTCACCAATTCTCTCCCCCCTCTGCATGTGATCTCCCCCTCTCTCTCCCTTCTGCTTGTGATCTCCCCTCTCTTCTTCCTCACCAATCTCTTCCTCTGCAGGAATCTCTCTCTCACCTTCGTTGTGATCTCTCCCCCCCCCTGACTGCTCTCTCCCTGTCTCACCCGAACTCCTCTCTCCCTGCCTCCTTCCTCCCCGTCTCACCCTGACTCCTCTCTCCATGCCTCACCCGAACTCCTCTCTCCCTGCCTCACCCGAACTCCCTGCCTCACCCTGCCTCCTTCCTCCCCGTCTCACCCTGACTCCTCTCTCCCCCTCTCTCCATGCCTCACCCGAACTCCTCTCTCCCTGCCTCACCCGAACTCCTCTCTCCCTGCCTCACCCGAACTCCTCTCTCCCTGCCTCCTTTCTCCCCGTCTCACCTGACTCCTCTCTCCCTGTCTCACCCTGACTTCTCCTGGCAGGACAGGATGGCTTTGCAGTATCTCGTCTCCTCGGGTAACCGGACGCACCGGTTACTGTGGGGTGACGTCAGCAGCACTCACACCCCCGTCCACAGACAGAGGGAGGGGGGTGAATGTGACCGAATAGGGTGGTGGTCAATCCAGTGAACGTCAACTCCTCAGCTTGTGGTGGCAGCAGGGAGGGCTCACAGCCAGCTCTGAGCAGGGGATCTCACACACAGGGCTCTGGGCAGCAGGGAGGCTCTCACCACAGGGCTCTGGGCAGCAGGGTCTCACACACAAGGCTCTGGGCAGCAGGCTCACACACAGGGCTTGGGAGCAGGTCTCACACACAGGGCTCTGGGCAGCAGGGTCTCACACCACAGGGCTCTGGGCAGCAGTGTCTCACACACAGGGCTCTGGGCAGCAGGGTCACACCACAGGGCTCTGGGCAGCAGGTTCTCACACACACACAGGGCTCTGGGGCAGCAGGTGTCTCACACACAGGGCTCTGGGCAGCAGGTTCTCACACACAGGGCTTGGGCTATGGCAGCAGGTTCCACACACAGGGCTCTGGCAGCGAGGTTCTCAAACACAAAGGGCTCTGGCAGCAAGGTTCTCACACAACAGGGCTCTGGGAGCAGGTTCTCACACAACACAGGGCTCTGGGCAGCAGGGAGGTCTCACACACAGGGCTCTGGGCAGCAGGTTCTCACACACAGGGCTCTGGGCCGCAGGTCTCATACCAGGGCTTGGGCAGCAGGGTCTCACACACAGGGCTCTGGGCAGCAGGGTCTCACACACAGGGCTTGGGCGCAGGTTCTCACACACAGGCTCTGGGCAGCAGGTTCTCACACACAGGGCTCTGGGCCAGCAGGGTCTCACACACAGGGCTCTGGGCCAGCAGGTCACACACAGGGTCTGGGCAGCAGGTTCTCACACACAGGGTACTGGGGCAGCAGGTTCTCACACACAGGGCTGGGCTAGCAGGGTCTCACACCCAGGGCTCTGGGCAGCAGGGGAGAGGTTCTTCATACACCCAGGGCTCTGGGCAGCAGGTTTCTCCACACACAGGGCTCTGGGCAGCAGGTTCTCACACACAGGGCTCTGGGCAGCACGGTTCTCACACACAGGTTCTGGGCCAGCAGGTCTCACACACAGGGCTTGGGCAGCAGGTTCTCACACACAGGGGCATCTGGTGCAGCAGGTTCTCACACACAGGCTCTGGGAAGCCGGTTATCACACACACTCGGGCAGCTCTACAGGCTCCGGCAGGTTTCACACACAGGGCTCTGGGAAGCAGGGTCTCACACACGGGCTCTAGGGGCAAGCAGGGTCTCACACACAGGGCGACCCTGCTGCCCAGAGCCCTGTGTGTGAGACCCTGCTGCCCAGAGCCCTGTGTGTGAGACCCTGCTGCCCAGAGCCCTGTGTGTGAGACCCTGCTGCCCAGAGCCCTGTGTGTGAGAGCCTCCCTGCTGCCCAGAGCCCTGTGTGTGAGAGCCTCCCTGCTGCCCGCACAAAGCTAGGAGTTGACGTCACTGGATTGACCACCCCCTATTCGGTCACATTCACCCCCCTCCCTCTGGTCTGTGACGGGGGTGTGAGTGCTGCTGACGTCACCCACAGTAACCGGTGCGTCCTAGTTACCGAGGAGACCGAGTACTGCAAAGCCATCCCTGTCCTGCCGGAGAGAGGAGTCAGGGTGAGACAGGGAGAGAGGAGTCAGGGTGAGACGGGGAGAAAGGAGGCAGGGAGAGAGGAGTTCGGGTGAGGCAGGGAGAGAGGAGTTCGCCCCATCTCTTCTCCCTTCTGCATGTGATCTCCCCCCTCTCTCTCTCCTCTTCGCATGTGATAGCCCCCTCTCTCTCCCCTTCTGCATGTGAGTCTCCTCTCTCTCTCCTTCTGCATGTGATCTCCCCTCTCTCCCCTTGCTTTGTTTATGATTCCCCCTCTCTCTCCCTTGATGTGATCTCCCCCTCTCCCTGTTAGTGATCTCACCCCCCCCCCTCTCTTCCCCCTCTGCATGTGATCCGCTCCACCCTCCCTCATCTCTCCCCTCTGTATGTATTGACTCCCCCTGCTCTCTTTTTCCTCTCTGTCCCCTCAGCTTTGATCTCCCCCTCTCTCTCCCTTCTGCATGTGATCTCCCCTTCCTCTTCTCCCTTTTGAATGTGATCACCCCCTCCCCCCTCTCCTTTGATTTGATTCCTCCCCCCAGCCGCTCTCCTTTTGATGTGATTCTCCCTTCTGACTCCTTCTGCCTGTGATCTCCCCCCTCTTCTCTTCTGCTTGTGTGACTCTCCCCTCTCTCTCTCCTCACCAATTCTCTCCCCTCCGCATGTGATTCCCCTCTCTCTCTCCCTTCTGCATGTGATCTCCCCCTCTCTCTCCCTTCTGCATGTGATTCATCTCTTCTTGCATGTGATTCCCCCCATCTCTATCTCCCTTCTGCTTGTGATCTCCCCTTACTCTCCCATCACATCCTCTCAATATCTCATCCTTGTGTCTCCCGCTTCTGACATGATGGATCTCCCCCTCGTCATCCATGATTCCTTTGCTTGTGATCTCCCCTCTCTTCTTCCTCACCAATTCTCTCTCCCCTCTGCATGTGATCTCTCTCTCCCTTCTGCTTGTGATCTCTCCCCCCCCCTGACTGCTCTCTCCCTGTCTCACCCGAACTCCTCTCTCCCTGCTCTCTCCCGTCACCTGACTCTCTCTCATGCTCACCCGAATCTCTCCCTGCCTCACCCGAACTCCCGCTCACCTGCCTCCTTCCTCCCCGTCTCACCCTGACTCCTCTCTCCCCCTCTCTCCATGCCTCCACCGAACTCCTCTCCCTGCCTCACCGAACTCCTCTCTCCTGCCTCACCCAACTCCTCTCTCCCCTGCCTCCTTTCTCCCCGTCTCACCCTGACTCCTCTCTCCCTGTCTCACCCTGACTCCTCTCTCCGGCAGGACAGGATGGCTTTGCAGTACTCGGTTCCTCGGTAACTAGGACGCACCGGTTACTGTGGGTGACGTCAGCAGCACTCAACACCCCGTCACCGAACCAGAGGGAGGGGGGTGAATGTGACCGAATAGGGGGTGGTCAATCCAGTGACGTCAATCCTAGCTGTGTGCGGCAGCAGGGGAGGCTCTCACACACAGGGCTCTGGGCAGCAGGGAGGCTCTCACACACAGGGCTCTGGGCAGCAGGAGGCTCTCACACACAGGGCTCTGGGCAGCAGGGCCCAAGGACACAGGGCTCTGGCAGCAGGGTCTCACACACAGGGCTCTGGGCAGCAGGGCTCACACAACACGGGCTCTGGGCAGCAGGGTCCACACACAGGGCTCTGGGCAGCAGGGTCTACACCACAGGGCTCTGGCGCAGGGTCACCACAGGGCTCTGGGCAGAAGGTTCTCACACACCACAGGGCTCGGGCAGCAGGGGTCTCACCACAGGGCTCTGGGCAGCAGGTTCTCACACACAGGGCTCTGGGCAGAGAGGTTCTCACACACAGGGCTCTGGGCAGCAGGGAGGTTCTCACACACAGGGCTCTGGGCAGCAGGTTCTCACACACAGGGCTGGGCAGCAGGTTCTCACACACACAGGGTCTGGGCAGCAGGGTCTCACACACGGGCTCTGGGCAGCAGGTTTCACAACAAGGGCTTGGCAGCAGGGTCTCATACACAGGCTCTGGGCAGCAGGGGTCTCACACACAGGGCTCGGGCAGCAGGGTCTCACACACAGGGCTCTGGGCAGCAGGTTCTCACACACAGGGCTCTGGGCAGCAGGGTCTCAACAACAGGGCTCTGGGCAGCAGGGTCTCACACACAGGGCCTGGGAGCAGGTTCAACACAGGTCTGGGCAGACAGGTTCTACACACAGGGCTCTGGGCAGCAGGTTCTCACACACAGGGCTCTGGGCAGCAGGGTCTCACCACCACAGGGCTCTGGGCAGCAGGGGGCTTCATACACAGGGCTCTGGGCAGCCAGGTTCTCACACACCAGGGCTCTGGGAGACAGGTTCTCACACCACAGGGCTCTGGGCCAGCAGGTTCTCACACAGGGCTCTGGGCAGCAGGTTCACAAACAGGGCTCTGGGCAGCAGGTTCTCACACAGGGCTCTGGGCACAGGTTCTCAAACACAGGGCTCTGGGCAGCAGGTTCACACACAGGGCTCTGGACAGCAGTTCTCACACACAGGGCTCTGGGAGCAGGTTCTCACACACAGGGCTTGGCAGCAGGGTCACACACAGGGCTTGGGCAGCAGAGGTTCTCACACACAGGTCTGGGCAGCGGTTTCACACACAGGGCTCTGGGCAGCAGTTCTACACACAGGGCTCTGGGACAGCAGGTTCTCACACACAGGGCCGGGGCAGCAGTTCACAACAGGGCTCTGGGCAGCAGGTTCTCACACACAGGCTCTGGGCAGCAGGTTCTTCACACACAGGGCTCTGGGCAGCAGGTTCTCACACACAGGGCTTGGAAGCAGGTTCTACACACAGGGCTCTAGGCGCAGGTTCTCACACAGTGGGTCTGGGCGAGTAGGCTCCACAACACGGGCTTGGGCAGCAGGTTCTCACACACAGGTCTGGGCAGCAGTTCACTCACACAGGGCTCTTGGCAGCAGGTTCTCACACACAGGGCTGGGCTCCATCCTCCCCACGTGGCGACAGGTTCTCACACACAGGGCTCTGGGCAGCAGGTTCTCACAACACAGGGCTCTGGCAGCAGGTTCTCAGGCTGGCAGCAGGAGGCTCTCACACACGGATCTGGGCAGCAGGCTCACAACAGGCTCTGGGCAGCAGGCCACACACAGGCTCTGGCAGTAGGGTCTCACACACGGCTTGGGCAGCAGGTTCTCACACACAGGCTGAGCAGTAGGTCTCACACACAGGGCTCTGGGCGCAGGTTCTCACAACGGGGCTCTGGGCAGCAGGTTCTCACACACAGGATCTGGTGCAACAGTTTCACACACAGGGTCTGCACAGGTCCCACAGGGTCTGGGCAGTAGGCTCACAACAGGACTCTGGCAGCGCTGACCGAATTACATAGTAAATTTTGATGGTATTTAACACGCGAGTACATTGAAATATTGTATTTTGTCCCATATACTCAAACGGTTATTGTTAGGCTTACAATCGAGTCATTGATATAGTAAGTTTCAGTCCTGGGCATTCATTTATCTTAATGGATTTTGTTTATCTTGGCCATACAGTTTGAATCAGGTGTGTCAAGCTCCAGCAAATGCTTGGAAAGCTCCACTTAGAAACATTTAATTACATTTGATCCATGACAGAACTTTGCAATTATTTTAGACTCTTAGAGGATACCAAGAGGAATGTGTTTTTGTGTAATGTACTGTACTATCCAACATGTCAGTTATTAATAAAGGTAATTTGCGGTATAACGTATTCTCTCTCTACAGTCTTAAATTGTAGTAAGATTATAGAATAAAATTATTTATATGAAGAAGCAATAAGGTTTTAAGGGAATGTATAGGCTACATTCAAGTTAAAACGGTCTAGAAAATATATTCTGTGATGGAAACTTGAAAACGTTTGTGGAATAACAGTATTCATTGGGGTTTCCAACTTTAAATTGGATTTGCCACTTATTTACCCATCATAATCTGTGTTCTAGTTTGTAACGCTACCAGCAAGAAACACCACGGAGAGCCACTGACCAAGTTCACACTGATGAGCCTTAAATGTTCAATTGGTTTTCTTTTGAGTGGTAGGTTGGGCTTTGCATTACTTTAACCAAGACCGACCCGTAGAAGCCGAGAATGTTAGTTTATTAAGGCATTATCTGCATTATATGCCCTATTATTGTGAATGCACAACCTCTCAGTATCTGCTATTTGAGACTGGACAGGCTACCAAACCTTTGAGAGAACAAACTTGCATTTTTGCTGTCAATTTGAAGAAATAAAAATTCCAATTTATTGTAACTATTTTTTTTTTTAGCCGATTTCAGCCTATTTGCAAAAGATAGATTTATTATGGATATCGATTATGCAAAAGATCCTTACCAATATAGGGGGAGCAGGTACTGAACAGGCAACCTTTACACTAACTTTTACTCATATAATGAAGTTGCTGCAATATTAAATGTGTGCTCCCCGTTTCACCTTTTGTTATAGGATAATTAAAGTAGTATTTAGCAGAGTGAGGCAATTCTTACTAAATTCTCTGCCTCACCCATACCTACTTACTTGATCTTGTATGTCTCATTATGATATGCCTCTCAACGACAATGTAATATCATCTCATGATTAAAATGAAGCATCGATTAATCTAAAAGGGGGAAAATAGAGGGTTTTTTTTACAATATTTTTCTTTTATGTACTGATGACATAGTTTGCATAAATATTGTTCCTCCATGTTTTACCCCACCTCTTCACCCTGCCAGAATTTTGGCCTCCGTTGCCTAATCAGTGTTCTGCCTGAAAATCTTAACTGCCTATCCAATAGACTCTGATTGAATGTGTGCTTACTAAATGTGTTTAAGCTCCTTTGAAGTTCTCCTGTTTGTCTTAATACGATAGCACAAATGTTCCCCTTGGATCACAATCTAATACAGACAGTATAACCAGCTATTACCACCTCGCTGCTAGAGTGGCCGCAGCCCATCACCTTTCGAATCACGTTTGGTAGCGGCCTTCGTGCTACTTAACATCTCTGCTAAAGGTAAAAACTGGGCATTAGACAAATGTCTTCTTGCTAATCCGCTGTATTTCCTACAAATTATGTATGCAGGAGAAATTGTATACGGAAGAATTGTTGAAGTCAAGCAAACTGCGTTTGCCAGGAATTCATTGGAGGATAGCACATACCTTGCATCTGGTTTAAAAGGGGGGTGGGGGGAATCCTATTTACCAAAGTAAACTACAGTGGTATAGTTTAAATGTAGCTTGATTGCCGGTTTTTAAAGATTTTTTTAATCTTTTAACACTTTAATAGTAAACACATATTTAACATGTGTTTTTTTCTTTTTCTTTAAATTTGATTATTAATATGTCTTTGGTGATGAATGCTGACATAAAACCCATCCCACACTGCGAGATTCCTGCAGCCAGACTAATGGGCCATTGGATTAGTACAGCGGGGGTCTCTGCATTTGATAAGGACTGTGTGAATCCTACCTGGCTGTGACTCCCCATTCAAAACACAGGGACCACGCTGTATTAATCCGATGGGCCATTACAGCCTCTGTGGACCATCTCATGAGTTTCTGAGAGATGGTCACAGGATTTTCTGTCAAGCGGTCTAAAATCTGTAGTTGACATGTAGGCGCTATTGCTAGTAAGCCGCTAATACCAGCCTAACTACCCGTCTCTGCAAGCTAAAGAGTAAGGTAAGCATGGGACTGGTACACAGTATATTATTTTAGGAGTAGAGATGATTGCACCTAAAGGGTCAGAATAATGTTTTGTAGGGTTTGTTGGAAACTCTGTTACATCAGTTAGCTCCATAAAACAGTGTAATGTTGATTAATACTCATGCCCTCTATCTTATGGCACATAGACCAGTTTATTTCAGCATTAAACAGAAATCTAAAATCAATATTAAAGTGAATTACAGTTCAAGGAAAGCAAAATGTTAGGTTTTGTTCCGAAAGAAACAATGATTTCTGCACAAATACTTTCCAAGCAATTACTGGAGCCATGACTATTATTTGGAGCTTCATGTTTGCTTCTGGTGAGCTCAGACTGAAGAAGAAAGTCTGTAAAAAAAGCAGGTCATTGCGATCTTATGATATTAAAGACCAAAACAAATCCAGTAGTTTATAATTCTGACATTGAAATCAAAAACACTAGGCATTAAGTGTGCATTTCAGCAATTGCCATTTGATTAAAAGAAAAATGAGCCTGTAATAAACCGCTCTTACATGAGCAATTTCTCATGTATAGAAATGTCTAAACCATATATTATTCTCAGGTCTCTCTGCAGTGATGGTACCCACTAAATTACAAAATTAAGGTACGCAATTTAAGAAATGTATCCATGTTAAAAATTATCTCTCACCTGTGAAGCAGCAAATACCTTAAAAGAAAGTGTAGATGGAGGTTTAGTTCCTTTTTACAAAGGGTGGTAATCTTCAGAGACCACAAGCAGTACCAAGTAGAAGCTCTTGGAACCATTCCATTAATCCCTCACACTTTTGCAAAAAATGTCTGTCCAAGTGGTTGAATTTTTTTTTTAACCAAGTTATATAACGTTTCATTTCTGTTCTTATTTAGCTTATTGAAATGTACATCCTTTTCAAAACTAAGATTTCATAATACATTACTGGGTCCTCTGACGACATGTTTCAAACCAGACTCGTTACAAAAAATTCCCTATGAATATACAACAAGGACCAAAAGTCGAAGATATAGAAGGCTTTAGTAATAAATAATATCTAGAATAAAAATCACACTATAGTGCACCGCGCTAATATACTCCTGCACACAGTTGGTC
>WSYH01015904.1:0-13762 GCA_036426205.1 Ascaphus truei | reverse complement strand
CTCATACAGTACATGCCAGAATTACCCTTTACTATATATGAATTCTAAGGAACTGTATTAGGAAATAAATTGCACCTTTATGCATCAATACTGCACCTGCAATAATCTGTGCACCCCTTCTATGTTTGCTATTTATACTAACTTCTAGCTTTACAATATACTCTTCTAACAATGTAACCTTTAAATCAAGTATGGTAATAAAATAAAACGCTATCATTTTTGAATACACAGCATCCTCAAACAGCAACAGCTGTAATCCTGGGCTCAATTCAAAATTAAACGAAAGCCAATCTAGTGCATCTTTCAATGCCATCATTTCTAGAGCAAGGGATGCATTTCACTTCAACAACTGTTCGCTTTCTTGCTTGGCCGATTTACTTCTGTTGCCTGAAAGTGAACTATGCATTCCACATGTTCACCAACACACGTTCGACTTTATACAAGTATTGAAATGCAGATAAATGAAGCAGAACGGTGTTTGAGACAAAAAAACACCACATTTTATGCAACTAGATATTTCACAATTTTACTATGACTTCAAAGACATACTACTCAATAAACTTTCAAAGAAAAGGGGACTGGGCAATCGTTTCCCTGTTAATACATTGCAGGCTCTCTTCACATTGGCATTACTGTATGTTATATAGAAACACATTGTAGTTCACATTATTGCAAATCCCACAAATGTCCATACCTACATATACTTTTAAAAATAAGTCAATATCATGCATCAAAATCCCATCTCCTGACAGGTCTCTACAGAAGATCTTTATGATAGCAGCTTAGTAGCTGCTCTGGTCATATAAAACAGAGTTTTCTTAAATGCTGATGGAGACCATGTACAGCAATTCCCTTTCCTCAGATGTTTTAAAATATTGGACTAGTAGTGTATATTGAATACTCTAGTAAACAGTGTAGAAGTAGAACTGCTGACCCACAAAATGCATTATGTAATGATTTATACAACACACATATGCTGTACTTAAATGCATAAAGCTTGTTAAATAGAATCATTTTGCATTTGGGAAGATCGCACTGCACACTGAATTATATTGAAATCACTGAGGGAGCATGGTTACAACGTATCAAGCATGCCATGGGACAAGTTATTCTCTAATCCAGGGGTGCGCAAACTGGGGGGGCGCGCGGGGAAGGGAGATTTTTCTGGGGGAGTGGGGGGGGGGGGGGGGCGCAGGCGGTTGCAGAGGCCCTGCACTCTTCCCCCAGGCATTTAATTTAATGCCGGGGGATCGCATGAGGCCCCTGCAACACTTCACTTACGGGGATTTAGCCGGCTGTGACGCGCGGGTCAGGTTACGTGACACGACCCCGCAGCGTCATTTGACGTGGATACAAGGTAGGGGGGGAGGGAGCGTGAGAGCCGGGGAAGGGAAGAGAGGGGGGCGCAACTTCAAAACTTTGCGCTCCCCTGCTCTAATCCCAACCAAATGTTAAACTTTAAAGGAACAACCCAAGCTGCCTTTTTTATTACATAGGATTGAAGCAGGGGGTTTACAAAGCTAACCCCATAATTTCAACTCTGGGGACCCCCTGCTTCTTGACATAATTTCCTCTGAAGCTCATGTGTCACATGGGCCTATAGGAAGCTGCACGGGATGACGTCACAGCTTCCTATTGGCCTGTAAAACACGGGAGCTTCGAGAATCCACCATTACATGAACCAGAGCAAGCGAGCCAGAGCGGCTACAAGCACCGCCTATGGAGTTAATGTATATCGAGAAGCAGGGGGACCCCAGAGCTGAAATGAATGGGGTTCAGTTTCAGAGATACCCTGCTTCAATCCAATGTACAATCAAATGTAAAAAATAAATAAATAGAAAAAATTATTAGTAGGATTACTGGGTTAAAAGTTCTGCATACCAGGGTACCCTAAAAATATCAAGCCATATCTGTGAGTACATCGCTAATATTACCATTTGTTTAAAAAGGTTTCCATCTAATTCCTGGTCTGTCAATTTCTTTCCCCTAGTACAGGCACATTTCTGCCCATTCTTCTCACCTTCAGGACTTTAAAACAGGTAACAATACTTACATCATGTGGTGTATTTTGTCAAACATGGTAAATGTGAGGGGAGAGACCAAGCTCAGATTAAATTACAGTTTACCAAAATCATACTACACTTCTCTAACAAAACCTTTTGTTGCTGCATATTATCTACTTCAGCGATTCCCAAATGGTGGGTCGCGACCCGGCACCGGGCCACGGAACCAAAATTGCCGGGTCGCAGCGAGTCTGGCCGCGCGTTGCCCCCCCCCTCTCAAGTTAAAAAAAATTGGCGCGATTCCCCTGCGGTCCTGCGCGCATGCGCAGGGCAAGCAGGGGCTCCCCACCCGCTCCCAATGTGGGACGGAGGAGGAAGTACTAGCTCCCCCCGTGGCCAACTTCCCGCGTTTCCCCCGAGCCCACCTCCCGCGCCCCCAAGCCCACCTCCCGTCCCGGGCAGCTGCTGCGGGGATATCGGGGGCAGCAGCGGAAAGCGTCCGGCGGCAAGGTAAGTCACCCCACCCAGTCACTGTCACCCACCCAGTTACTGTCACCCACCCAGTAACTGTCTCCCACCCACCCAGTCACTGTCACCCAGTCACTCACCTACCCACCCAGTCACTGTCATTTACCCAGTTACTGTCACCCACCCACCCAGTCACTGTCACCCACCCAGTCACTGACACCCACCCAGTCACTGTCACCCACCCACCCAGTCACTGTCACCCTCTCCCACCCACCTACCCACCCAGTCACTGTCACCCAGTCACTCTCCCACCCACTGTCACCCACCCACCCAATCACTGTCACCCACCCACCCAGTCACTGTCACCGTCTACCACCCACCCAGTCAGTTGGTGCGGGAGATGGGCACGGGGGCGGGCAATGGTGGCTGCGCAGTCGCTGACGGGCAGGGGGAGGCGGTGGAGCCGCCTGCTTGGATCGCCGTCCTTTCCTCTCTCCCCCGCCCCCCCCTCCAGTCACTCACATCCGTCGCTGCCTGTAATTCACTGTGTGTGTCTGTGTGTGTATAGGGGAGAGTGTGTGTGTGTGTGTGTATCAGTGCGTGTATCAGTGTGTGTGTGTGTGTGTGTGTCAGTGTGTGTGTGTATCCCTGTGTGTATCAGTATCAGTGTATGTGTGTGTGTATCAGTATTAGTGTCTGTGTGTGTATCAGTGTGTATCAGTGTGTATCAGTGTGTATCAGTGTGTGTGTGTATCAGTGTGTATGTGTGTAGCAGTGTCTCTGTGTGGCTGCGTGTGTGTCAGTGGCTGTGTGTGTGTGTGTGTATCAGTGTCTGTGTGTGTGTGTATCAGTGTCTGTGTGTGTGTGTATCAGTGTCTGTGTGTGCGTATGTGTCAGTGGCTGCGTGTGTGTCAGTGGCTGCGTGTGTGTCCAGTGGCTGCGTGTCTGTCAGTGGCTGTGTGTGTGTATCAGTGACTGTGTGTGTGTCTGTGCAGGCCAGCAGTGGCTGTGGCTGTGTGGGTGTCTGTGCGTGGTCAGTGACTGTGTGCTTCTGTGCAGGTCAGAGAGAGAATGGGGGGGGGGGGAGAGAGAGAATAGAGGGGATTGGGAGAATATATGAAATCTGTATGGACATTCATAACTGTTTTATTTTACCTATAGGCGATACATTTTTTAGTGGGTCACGAAGGAGAAGTTAAAAAATAACAGGGTCACAGAAAAAAAAGTTTGGGAAACGCTGATCTACTTAATGTCCCAAGAAAGGCCAATGCTATATCACGTAGCACTGCGTGCCATCCTTGTAACATTTAATGAATAAACAATCTAACATTTTGTAAAAAAATTTTTTTGCTACATCCTCCAATTTTAGAATTGGTAGTGCGCCCAAATCTAGATTACGGCGATTTTTAGTTTGTTAGGTTCCTAAAATTAATCGAACAATTCTTTCACATACAATGAAGCCCATCCCATTATGCGGTTAATTAACATACAACTTGTTAATTGCAATTTGGAGGTCAAGGCTTTGAAAGAACATAAGAAGCTCCAAAATATTATTACAAAAAAAGTGCTTGTTGAAAGATTTGTTTGTACTGTACTGGGCTGCTCATGTTCAGTTTATGTTTAGGGATTTCATTATTTGGTCTTCAGACTAACATTGTGTCCTGATACACCCATACATTCTCCACGCACGCACGCACGCACGCACGCACACACGCACACACGCACACACGCACACACGCACACACACACACACACACACACACACAGTAAACTCTTCGGGGCAGGGATTTCCTTTCCAATTGTCTGATTTTGCTGCACTTATTGTATTATAATTCCCTGTACTGTATTCTTTGTGAAGCGCTGAGTACACATTTGGCGCTATATAAATAAAGACATACAATAGCTGGGTAGCTTGCCCATAAAGAATTTAAAGGCAAGACAGGAATTTGAAGGCAAGACAGGCAAGACAGTCCTTCCTCTCCTTTGCGCCTAGACTCTAGTGATGACCAATCTAGTTCTTTGAGCATTTCGCAGTGATGTGTGTTATAGTTGCATTGGAGAACAAAACGACAAATTGAATTGTAGAGGGTGTCAAGTTTGCTAAGGTGGGTTTGAGGTGCCGAACCATATACTATGTCTCCATAGTCAATAATTGGCATTAGCATCTGCTGTGCGATACACTTTCTGACCAGGAGACTTAGGGAGGATTTGTTCCTGGAAAGTACCCCTAGTTTGGCATAAGACAGTGGATATTTTCCTGGACGGTGGTAGCTGGAGACGATATGCTACCTGGTTTACTTGTTCGAGGATCTTGAAGGGTCCCAAGAATCTGGGCGCCAACTTCAGGGAAGGTGTCTCCATTCTTGAAGTGCTAATTTAAATCCAAGAGCTCCCTATTACCGACATCATAATTTCTCTCGGCCGGAGAGAATTTCTTAGAAAAGATGCCACAGGGATGGAGCTTGTCCTGGGGAGTGAACCTTTGTGACAGTACTGCACCGGCTCCTGTATGGAGGCGTCGACCTCGAGTGTGAAAGGGAGAGAAGTGTCTGGGTGGCGAAGGATAGGGGCAGACACGAAAGCTTTCTTGAGGGCCTCAAAAGCCTTAGTAGCTTCAGGGGACCATGACGAAGGATCGGCCCTTTCTTAGTAAGGGCGGTAATGGGTGTGACTGTGGTAGAAAAATTGCGGATGAACTTCCGGTAATAATTCGCAAACCCGAGAAACCGTTGAATAGCGTTCAAGGAGTTAGGTTGCGGCCAATACAGGACTGCCTACAGTTTTTCCAGATCCATGGTGAATCCCTTATCAGAAATAATGTAGCCAAGAAAGGCTGTAGAAGGTTGGTGGAAGAGGCACTTCTCCATCTTAGCGTAGAGCTTGTTAGCACGGAGGCGTGAAAGGACCACCCTGGTGTGGCGGATATGTTCTTCCAGGTCTCTGGAGAAGATAAGTATGTCATGCAGATATACAATAACAAAGATGTTCAGAACGTCCCAAAAGATCTCATTCATGAACTCTTGAAAAATGGCCAAAGGGAATTACAAGGTATTCCTAATGGCCCCTGCGCATATTGAAAGCGGTTTTCCACTCATCGCCCTCCCGGATTCGGATCAGATTGTACGGCCCTCTGAGGTCGAGTTTGGAAAATATAGTTGCCCCCTGTAGCCTGTCGAACAGCTCCGAGATTAGTGGAAGAGGATACCGGTTCTTAATAGTGATCTAGTTGAGACCTCGGTAGTCAATACAAGGTCTCAATGAACCATCCTTCTTTTTTACGAAAAAGAATCCGGCCCCGGCCGGGGAGGTAGAATTCCGGATTAATCCTTTTTTTGAGATTCTCTTGAATATACAAAGACATAGCTTCAGTCTCAGGCAAGGAGAGTGGGTAGGATTTAGATTTGGGAAGGGTGGCTCCGGGAATTAGCTCTATGGGGCAGTCAAAATGAGCGATGTGGAGCAAGTACATCGGACTGAATTTTGTTAAAGATATCCCTGAAATCGACGTATACTTCAGGAAGAGTAGAGGAAGACGGGACGGAAGTTTCGAGGCCAGCGAGGGTAGTCACTGAAAGCTCCTCTGGAAGCTTCAAGGATGGACTCCACTGGATGTGCAATCTGTCCGTCCAGTCTACACGTGGATTGTGTATCTTGAGCCAAGGCAATCCCAAAATGACCTGGGCTGTGGGAGAGTGGAAGACGTCAAAGATAATTCGCTTCGTGTGGCCATCCGAGGCGGAAAGTGTGAGAGGGGAAGTCTCCAAGGAGATGAAAGCCGGCTGGAGGGGTCGACCGTCTATGGCCTCGAGACCAATGGGTACCTTCTTCTCGATCAAAGGAATCTGGTTCTTGACTGCGAACTCCTGGTCCACGAAATTACCACCAGACCCGGAATCGATGAATGCGGAGGCTGAGACCCGGGCGCTGGGACCTTCGAGGACAATAGGCAATAGAATTCTCTTGGGAATTTCTTCATGGGGAGAGTGGCGAGAAGAGATGGTACCCAGGGGAAGCCCCTTAGATCTCACTGGGCATTCTCGTTTCCCGGCCTCATGGGACAGTGTCGTACCAGATGGTTAGGGGAGCCGCAGTAGTAACAGAGACCTTCATTCCTACGACAAATTCTCTCGGTGGACCGGAGCTGTTGACTACCAATCTGCATAGGCTCTGGGGCATCAAGTGCTAGAATGGCAGTAGGAGGAGGCCTAGGTGTAGCAGAAATGGGCATAGTCCGTAGCCAAGTCCAGGGGTCAGAGAGGTACATGAAGTCAGAGAGAAGCTGAGGTCCAAATCCAGAGGGGGTACGCAGTCGAGCCGGGTCAGGAACGAGAGCTGAAACACAGAAGAGTACCAGGCACAGAACTTCGAACAGCACAAGGCCACAAAAAGCTATGCAGAGCGAGGAAGGAGAGGAAGGACTGGGGTAATAGAGTGCGGCCGACCAATAGAGGGTAGAGGAGGGGCGGAGGTACGTCCAGACTGTCTCCATGATAGACTCAGGGACAGAGAGGAGGTGGACGCCAGGTGTGTGGCTGGGGTGCGTGGTGCGGCGTTCTGCAATAGGCAGAGGGCGGAGCCATCCGTGCGGGGTTGGGGCTGAAAAGATTGGGTGCGCGCGCGCCCCAAAAACCTCCGTGTGACCCGGAAGCGTGGCAGCGTGTGCTGCAGTGGGAGGTGGACAGGGCGGCATTCGGCTGGCGGGAGCGGAGCCCTGATGGGGGAACGAGGCGGAGGCTGCTGCGGCACTCCGTTCAGGTAGGGGGGACGCGATTCCTTACAATGACATAGATTTTCCTCCAGAGAGATCGCTGGTAAGAAACATTGAAATATCCTGTATCTGGTCTCAAAATACTCCTCTGTGGATATCTGCCTTCATAAAAATTGCTCAGCCTTAAATACAATTCTTTCCCATTGAGCACAACCTAAACCCAGTCCCTGTCGTAAATCAGTGGTGAGGTTGATAGTCTTACACCAGAGTAAAACTCCGCCCACCACAAGACGTTTAAAAACTGCTTTTCATAGCTAAATCTACTCATAACTTCAGTTCTGTAATACTTACTGACACATGAGACATATTAATACATTCTGGCACGCATGGCGGTCCCAATGACACTAAAGATAACAGTGTAATCCTAAAATTAAGAGAGATATTATTTTAGTACCTGCTAGACCTCACGTGCCTGCAATCACCACGTGCGACTTGGTTCCACGAATACATACGTCATTTTTAGCATGTTCAGGAGAGAACGTCTCATGATATTCTCATATTTAATAAGGTCACTCATTCTGCTACCTTCTGTAGCCCATGGCCCCCATAAACCCCTGGTCAAGAAATGCTTTGAAGCTTGGCCTCCTGTGTAGAGAACGTTGTCACAGGTGCTATATTTCAGACCCAATGCTCCAGACATCGCACTTATCTGTCTACCAGCAATATACACCAGGCCTGCAAATATGTGTTAACATACACCAAACCCCCTCTGTACTTTTCACACCCAACTTCAATCAAGGCCTTTTGAAGCCCAGAGATTTCTGAAAAGACATCACACATATTTGTATTTTACTCAAACTGTAGTTCATAAACCCCTTAAGCACCAGAGGGATTAAAATAACTATTACCTCATGACATTATCATGACAATTGTCATTACCCATTCTTGGCTGATGTTTCTGTTCCTATGACCATACATGTCTGTGTGTAATTTTTAGTGGCACGGTCCCCTCACCAGTGGAAGATAAAATGGAACCTGTTTCTATGCGATCTCCTTCTTTCAACAGAAGTATTGGAAAGGACAAATCATCAAGGTATTTACTATATTTTAATTGATAACAAATTAGATTAATGCATAGTGTGTTTCTCCACATCGAGAGGTAAACTGTACCATTCATAATTCGTAAGAATGTGCATTTTTGTGTAATCAATTCCTGACTTTAGTTTATTAGTAGATATGTGAGAACAACTATCAAATAAATGTTCATCAATTATTTTATGATTAGGATCCACATGTAAAACAAGGTGAAAGGCCTATGTTTTGTTGCTTTAAACTATACAGAAGAGGAAGAAGGGGGAGGAGGCGGGGGGGGATCATTTAGAACAAAGAGAAAAATTCACCCTCAATGGGACAGATTGGAGAGTAGCGGATCGTCGGGTTGCGTAGCAAGGTTTAGGAGAAGAGAGTTGCGGAGTCCAAGGTACGTAGCAGGGTCAGGCAGCGGCAGGATCAACAGAAAAGGCAAGGCAGGAGATACAAGAACAAAATGCAGCAAGGCACGGCGTTACACAAGACTATGCTCAGCAATGAGTGTCTGGAGCAAGAGGGTATATAAAGGGAGATCCTCCAATGGGGAGCCGGGGCGCAACCAGGAAACCGAATCCTATAGGCTGCTGGTGCACACAGGTGTGCCCTATGATGCAGCCGAATCAGGAACGGAGGCGGGACCGAGCACGCGCCGACCCACGCATGTCACAGAGGTCAGGGGGCAGAGACTGGAGCGCACAGGAATAGAGGCTGTTAAAAATGCCTTGACTGCTACTTCTTACAAATGAAATGTGTGATTTTTTAAAAATACGGCTGTTAGAAATTCTACTTAATAAAAATGATGTTTCAATGAGACTTTCTACTTACAAACATAGGGAATCGTGATGGGGGCCCACATTGCCCCTTCCTATGCTAACATTTTTATGTTTGTTATTGAACATAGGCTTTTTTGGGGTAATAAGGAGTTTGGTCTGCATATCTTCCACTGGGGGTTCTATATAGATGATATATATTTCATCTGGAAGGATTGGGTCCCCAGTTTGGAAGATATGCTGATTAAGGTAAATGAGGTACATCCAATGATAAAATTTACCTTTGAGTTTGATTTGACAGCACTTATTCCCTCACCTGCTGTCTCTGAAAATTTCCCATCACACCTCTTAGACACTTCGGGGCAGGGATTTCCTTTCCTATTGTCTTATTTTGCTGTGCTTAATGTATTATTATAATTCCCTGTACTGTATTCTTTGTGAAGCGCTGAGTACACATTTGGCGCTATATAAATAAAGACATACAATACAATTTGAAAAAAAATTGCTTTCTTGATGTGTTAGTTCAAAAATAAGTGGAGACTCTGGCAACCGATGTGTTTAGTAAAGTCACAGATAGTAACAATCTGCTTCACGCTAAAAGTTTTCCTCCTCCCAGTACCACAGTATGGGGGGACTTCTGTTCAGTCAACTCTGTAGGACACTCATCAGGCAATGAGGAAAAATACAAGATCAATGCTGACAGAATGATAGAGACGTTTAAGGATCAGGGGTATGAAGAGAAGAGATAACAATGTAATTTAAAAGTA
Organism: Ascaphus truei; assembly: GCA_036426205.1. Classification (NCBI taxonomy): domain Eukaryota; kingdom Metazoa; phylum Chordata; class Amphibia; order Anura; family Ascaphidae; genus Ascaphus; species Ascaphus truei. The sequence goes on along the minus strand of WSYH01015904.1, from coordinate 3,957 downwards.
TGTGGGTTAACAAGAAGACCACTTCTCACACACAACAAGAAAGATGTTTAGATTCAAAGTAGAATACCATACACTGGCGACACACTTTATTCGAGCTCGGCTAGTCCCACGAATTCGGGTATACCCGGGTGTATTGAGGTTTGTGACTGTTTTCTGCCCGAGTGCACTGAGGTATTTTCCAGGCAGGGATTGAAGCATTTTATTCCCGCTGTCTGCAATACTGCACAGTATATATATATACTGCATTACAATTCATGAATTTATGCCATCTGGTAGACACGCGAAGCATTGCAGCTTATTAAATCCTAATCATTATCATTTAACAGATCAGCCGCCCGTCAGCCAGGCATGAACCCAGGCTGGGAAGGCAAACACAACGGGGCATGTCAGAGGTGAGGAGCGGCGCATTCCAGGTATCTGCCAGGTACATACTGGGTATTTGCTCGAATAAAGTGTGTCGGTGCAGTATGTATCCCCATTCTGCGGAATGTCAAACCAGATGAGATAGATTATCTGTTCAGATTGGCAGATTCTGGAGGAGGATGTGTCTATTAAAGCGGCAGTTCAGTCTTTTTTTTTTTTTTATTAATTTTTTTTACTTCAATAGTTTCATGTGTGCAATCTCTAATTACCTAGAGAACTGTATAGCTGCAGGTCAATTCGTTCTCCATGTATTGATCGGCGAAATTTGGTCACATAATTAGTGAAGGGATCTGTTTTTCTTCTGCTTCAATCTCTCAGTGGAAGCTCATGAATATTCATGAGCACTCCTGCATTGACATGTGCTAGAGGGAGGGCAGGGCTGACAAAGGGGTGTGCCAGGGCTTGTGACAGGACATGAAGGGGCAGTGCCTTAGCAAATGGCTGTTAAAATAGAATACAAGAAAATTGGTCTTTCAACGTTGTTTTTTTTAAAACAGAAAATGCTAAAAGTATTTTTTCTTACTACAGAACTGATTTATTAAAAAAAACACACATGCAGGATATTGACTGAACTGCAGCTTTAAACATTTTTCCAGGGATCTCATACAAACTAGCAAAAAATGTGAGAGATATTGGTGATGGCCGATATAGTTAGTGTTAAGAAACAGACACAACTCACTGTGAAAAGTGGTACAGTATCTTTTCATACCTTCTCTTATAATATATATTTTTTGACATGACGAAGGGGATACCCCGAAATGTTGTATTGTCCGTTTCATTGCCTGCTTTTGGCTGCCCAATAAATATATGTTGAATGAATATCAGAAAATTCTGATTCAGTGATGTAAATGAGTACGAAGGAGATTTTTATATTTGGATTTGGAGCAGCGAGTCCTGCTCCCGCTTCTGACCAAACACCGTTAAAATAAACAAAGGACTTACAGAAGTGTGAAGGGTGAGTAGAGTTGCACCTGAATATTTTTTTAATTTATGGGGAGGAGGAGAGAGAGTGAAATTGGGTCACACAGAGTGTTAAAAAGGACTGTCGTGATAATATCATGAGATATTATGGGCCGATTCACTAAGCAGTGAGCTTTTGTGCCTGATTTGGACATTTTTAATCCCACAATAAAAAATGAAGCCAGACGTGGGATTCAGTAAGAAGTGAAGGGCATTTGAGTAGGTGCGGGAAAAAACATGCCCGATCGTGCAATCTGTTTTTTTTCCCCCGGCTATCGTGCTTAAAAATCTAAAGCGCGATAGCTGATTGGAAAAAAAAAGCAGCCTGTAAGAGCTGCATAGAGACGCTGCTTTTGATTGGTGTTTGCTTTTTAATGTTTAATTATTTTTTGACTTTTGATTTGGAATGATGCAGTTTATTTAGATATTTATTTTATTTATTCATGGTTTTGTTTAGGTGTTTTAATTGTTTATTTTGGTCTTTATTTTGGATTGGATTAATTGATCGGTGGTTATTTTGTTTGATTTACTTCTTTATTTGTTTTTAGTTTGAGATTGTTTTGAATGTATTGGATCTTGGTTGTGATTGTTTTTTTTATGTTGACCATTGACTGGCATAGTGTTAAATCATGCCCATATTATATGGGCATGATGTTCCCACCGTGCCATTCAATTGTTTGATTGGCATTAGTAATATGTTCATTTAGCAATATAATGTTGTTTTATTTGGACCTGTTTTTTTTATTCCTTCATCATGTCATGCTATAGTGGTAAATCAGGCACATATTATATGGGCATGATGTACCCACTGTACCAATGAACGGATGAAGGGTGGATATAGTTGCCTGTGGAGGGTGGTTAGGCCTTCTGGGTGGGTAGTGGGAGAGGGTGGGTTAACCCCTTAATTACTAAAGCGATTACTAACCGCTATGGTGATTAAGGGGTTAGGGGACATTAGATTGTATTTTTGACTGTACTGCATTGTTTGTGGCAACGGAGGAGATGGACGGTGATGAATATGAGGACGGCCTTCATCGTGGCAGCCTGGCAGGGATGAGTGCAAGTTTTATTTATTTTATTTCTGCAGCTTATTGTTTTATTTATAATGGACAAATGCACTATCATCCATATCTGGATAATAGTAATTTTGACCATTATTGTACTGTATGTGTTAGGGGGCAAGGTGGTGGGGGGTGTATTTACTGCAAAGTATTGGCTGTTATGTTTTTTTGGCAACACAATTGGTACCGCAGGCCTGCGGGGACCCTGGACTCCTGCGAGGATCACCTGAGGACCCCAGACTCCCAGGGGGATCACCCAGGGACACCCGCCGGCCTGTTGTATTAATGGTGTGGTGAAAAAAATGTAAACAATGATTTTTTTTCATGGCTCCATTTCTTTTGGGCCAGCCTTTAGCTGGTGCAAAAATATGGCGTGCTTTTAAAGTACGATTCACTTATCACTGCTTAGTGAATCGCACTGACTGGCAAAAAACAGCGCTTTTTTTGCCAGATCGGACGTATTGTTTTCCTTTGGATGAAAAAATGCCTTTTACGGCCAATAAAGTACTGTTATCATTGCTTAGTGAATCGCGCAGCAGGCAGTATCGGTCTTAAAAGGCATTCATCGTACTTAAAAGCAGTTACCACTGCTTAGTGAATTTCCCCTATGTATTTTCCTCAATCTAGTACTTCAGGGGTTATTGGGGTTACTGTTTGTCTTAAAATACAATATATTGGGTTTATGACAAGCCAAGACCCTTCCTGGGTCGGTGCTGATCTACAGAGAGGGGGCTTAATTGGAGGGCTATCACTAAAAGTGAAATATATGTTGTTTAGATGACCATAAATGATAGCCAGATACAAGGCTGTCGCCTCAAAGGAAACTAACATTCCTGAGGATACCCCTTGTTCATCACAGAGAGGTGTAACACACAGGTCACGCCTTAGTTGGAGGACTTTATCAAAAATGAGAATATCATGTGGCATCATCTACTCTGCATGATAGCTGGTACATATCTGTCACCGTTGCAGTTCTATAAATCAAACCATACCACACACTTAATGGTTAAGAGGTGTCAAGGACAGATATCTGTTTCTCCTGCGAAAATAGATGTTAGGCTGTCAAATTTTAGGTGCATGCGTGCTTGTCGAGAGCACGGACGCAACTGTGAAGATGGTTTCTGTCTAAGTATTAGAGAAATTAAGTTATGAGTTTTTATATATTGAGTCAAGATTTTAAACGCTTTTTTAGAGCAAGGTTGTAAAACCATCAACCTAGCAGCTGATTTACAACAGTGGTGGGCTTATTTGGTTTTCAATGGTAGAAGAATGGTATATAGGGCTTGTTCAACTGAGGTGTGTTTATGATCAAACATGTGAATTTTTATATTTCTATGCCAGTGACATCTCTGGGGGAAAACCTAAGACATATCATAACGTACTTTATAGGGATTTCTGTTTTATGTTTTATCCTGTTATTTTAAGAAACTGTTTTGCATTTATTGTAACTGTATGTTCTGGTAATCCCTTTTCTGTAATCTAAGCACTGTATTTTTATATATTTTCAACAATT
>WSYH01015903.1:0-13766 GCA_036426205.1 Ascaphus truei | reverse complement strand
TCCTGAAAACCTGACCTGCTAGTAGGTCTTGAGGACTGGAGTTGATTACCCCTGATTTAGCACTTTAGTCAAAATGGACCATAGTCTCTAATAACTACAGACCAGTGTGTTTTAAAGCAGCAGCCTGCACTGATCACCATTTTTCTTATTGTAAGAGACATTCTCTTGCTATTTCAAAAGCTGTTTTTGTTGTTAACATTGTATGCTTCGTTCAGGAGATATAAGAGTTTGCAATATGAAGTGGTTGCAATGAGTTTAAAATGGAGCTCTCCCCATAGCTCACTGCCGTCTAAAGGTTGCCATTGTAACTTCTGAAGCTAAATATTAAGAACATTGTGTTTTTTAACACAAGGAAAGCAAAAAAATAAACCAAAAGCAGGACATGCTCAGCGGTCACGGACATTTGGTTTGTGGCCTTTTTGCTATGATCAAGTCACCACCAGCATTTATCCACCACTCACCTCACCGCAGGACATCATGCCACCCAGGTAAGTCCCTAACCTTACCCCTTCCCCTAAAACTCCTAATATTACTAATGCTACCCTCTACCCTAAAAACTTTAACCCCTTACCCTAAGCTCTTACCCTGAATCCCTTTTCTTAAAAACCTTAACCCCTTACCCTAATTCCCTACTGTAAGACTCCAAACACCTTACCCTAAAACCCCTATCCTTAACCCCCTACCCTAACTTGAAAAAACCCTTAAAGCTGCAGACAAAGCAATATCCTACATGTTTTGTTTTTTTAATAAATCAGTTTTGTACTATGAGAAAATATTTGTAGCATTTAAAAAAACTAAAAAAAACTCTGAATGACATTTTTTGTTTCTATAGTCACATCCCCTTACTCTTCTGAAACAGGCTCTCGCACATCCGTTTTTGAGCCCTGCCCTCTCTCTAGCAGTGCAGCAATTGTTTCTAGTGACTGCCTGGTCACATGATCTTCCTCACAGAACTTTAAATCTTTGGTTTTCTGCTGCACTGACAACCATTTAGTGAACCCACGAGCGGAATCTTCACTAATTGATCACAGGAGAACAGATCGATCGGCAACTTATAAATAATAATAATTGTTTGTTCTTGTATAACACTGGTAGTTTTACGTAGCGCTTTACAGAGACATTTTTGCAGGCACAGTTCCCTGCCCCGTGGATCTTACAATCTATGTTTTTGATGTCTGAGGTACAGGGAAATAAAGTGACTTGCCCAAGGTCACAAGGAGCAGACACCGGGAATTTAACCATCTTCAACTTAGCTAATGACTTATAATTGTGTAGATTGTATTGCTGACCATATTAAAGGGAAGACGAAAAACCGACAGCTTGGCTGCTGCTTTAAATTAACTTAGTTTATTGTCAAAACGCCCGGCGGCTGAGTGTCCAGCGGTCAAATGTCCAATTCCTGATGCTCAGGAATATTATATGAGTTAAACACATATAGGCTTCTGAGGGGGTTGCTGCTTTAATATATACAGTATATACTGTATATGCAAAATCTTATCCATAGACAAGCATGGAGTATATTCTTTCTGCTGTGCTTCAACAGTATCCTGACCTTGCAAAGATGTCCCTTTGTTCAAATGAATCGACTCCATGAAGGAGATGATCCATCAGCAAAGAGAAGCTCCAGAAGTTCTCTGCAATCTCCTATCTCCCACTTCCATACAAAGCGCTCTTAAAGCAGCAGTCCAAGCTGCGTTCCCCCCCCCCCCCTTTAATATGTGCATCAATACAAACCACACAACGATAAGTAATTAGCTAAGCTGCCGATTGATCCGTTCTCCTGTGATCGATCTGCAAAGATTCGGCTCAGGGGTTCACTAAATGGCTGCAGAGGAGTATTGGCTTAGTATCTGTGACTTTGTAAATAGTTGCTATATTAACAAAAAAAGGCTTGTTACATTATTATTATTATTATAATACATTCAAAATGTCATACAGAGTTGTTTTAAAAAAAAATGTGACATGTATTTTGTCATAATACAGAACTGATTTATTTAAAAACACGCGTACAGTAGGATATTGCTTGTTCTGCAGCTTTAACTAATGAAAACATATTTTGATTTATATGTGAATATCATGATAATTACAGTAAATACAAAGTAACAATGTGAAAAAGCAAACCACATAGAATCAAGACATCTATATCAACTTCTTTAGGTCTCTCCGCCTAATCTGCTACTCATTCGGTGGTGGAAAATGTTTAGGGTGACTTCAACACTATTTCTATACAGATACTATAAGGCTGCTAATACATTATGGGCCTTTTGCTATATCTGTCAAAAACAGAAAGTGAATCCCTGCGCTTCTCCCATTGGGCTAACAATAAATGGGGAAATAAATATACATAGTGAAACCTAAGTCTGTAAGACAAAGGAGACTTTTGCTGTGGAATATACCCAAAAGGGGTTAATAAACTAAGCATAAGTTTATGTAATTTAGTGCAGTAAAAAAATGGTATATACCAGTGAAGATACTTACATGTATACAAATAAAGTGAAAAGTGAATTTACAGGGACCTTACTGGGAGATTACATACCTCGGAAAGTATCTGTAAGTATCTTCACTGGTAGTGCAGTTAAAAACTGGTATATATAAATTACATACGTTTATCCTTAGTTTATTAATCCCTTCTGGGTATATTCCACAGAACATTTGTATGCATTTAGCATAGGGACCTGCTAGTGAGACTTACCTTGACGTTGGTTAGCAGGCTTGTCATTATTTGATCAAAGGATGTAACCAAAAGTCTCCTTTGTCTTACAGACTTAGGTTTCACTATGTATATTTATTTCCCCATTATTGTTAGCCCAATGGAGAAGCGCAGGGATTCACTTTCTGTTTTTTTCACTATGTATGGCCATCTTTTCACCAGCAGCGCTCCTTACCAGGAGAAGCCGGCGAATATATAATATATATATATATATAAATAATGGAGAAAAACCTCGCTCTAACCCCTTGTTGGTGAAAGCGTGCTGCCTAGGGATGTACAAAACGGAGCATGTGATTTGAAGGACTATAGGTATCCTATGTAGCTACGATACTACATTGACTAGAGCCCAAGGCTCAGCGAGACGCTTGGCGGAGTAAGTAATATAGACGTCACGTCTATCTCTTATTTTAGTGTATGGTACTGCACTATATACTGTTTAATTACACATTTACACAGTTATTTAATAAAGTTTAAAACAGTACTCATTCCACCCTGACCGTCTATACTATAAAGGTCTGCGGTGCGCCTGCAAGGGGATTCTCAGTGTACCTTCTTGGTACACACTCTATCTCTCTCTCTCTCTCTATATATATATATGATATATATAATATATATATAATATATATATCTAATCTAGAGATATTGGTTGTCCATTCCGACTGTCTGTCAAGGCAGCCGTTCTGGCAGTTTATTGCCAAAAATTCCCATTGAAATTTATGAGGATATTCATCTGAAAACAGCCTGAACTGGAACTCCGGTAGATATAGAGTTAACCTCAGCGAGTCATCACTGTTCACTGTTGACAACTGTTGAAATACCGGCACAAAAGATGATGGCTACTTTCAAGTTGACATAAAACTTCAAAGAGGAAACAGGTAGATGCCGCAGTGCAGGTAAATAGCTAAATCAAGGGTGGCTAGCTCCAGTCCTCAAGTGCCACCAACAGGTCAGGTTTTCAGCATATCCCTACTTCAGCACAGGTGGCTCAATCAGAGACTCAGTCAAAGACTGAACCTTTTGCAGTCTATGTTGTGTTTGTATTTGGCAGGAAGAGAAGTGAAGATGTGTTGCACTGCCTCAATTTCCAGCTCCCAATAAGTCCGGAAAATTATATAGTAAAATTCTGGCAAACAGATTAAACCCCATCTTACCGAGACTAATTAATATTGATCAAGTAGGATTTGTCGCGGGGAGGCAGGCCTCAGACAACATTGGAAGATAATCAATATTATTGACCATGTCCACCTCACAGGCACCAAAGCACTACTTTTAAGCCTAGACGCAGAGAAGGCGTTCGATAGAATAAACTGGCAATTCCTGGACCATACTATGCGCAAGTTTGGCTTTAGTGACGCATATTTAGAGGGGGTCCGTAGGCTATATCAAAACCCGTCGGCAATGGTAAAATTACCAGGGGGCAATAACCAGAGATTCGAGATCACAAATGGAACTCGGCAGGGATGCCCCCTATCTCCTCTCCTCTTTGCGCTAACGATAGAACCACTGGCGTCGGCAATACGACTCAATAAAGACATCCAGGGAATAGAAATTGGACACAGGCAGCATAAAATATCCCTATTCGCAGATGATGTCATCTTAACCCTTTCCAAACCCCAAATCTCCCTACCCAACCTTCAAAAAGAACTCCGAGATTTTGGAATAATCTCAGGATATAAAATAAACAATGATAAATCAGAAGCCCTGAACCTAAGTCTGCCAGAGCCAGAGGTGAAACTCCTCAAACTAAACTTTAATTACCGTTGGAGTTCCTCCTGTATCAAATACTTGGGAGTTAAGATATCGAGGACTTACCAATCCTTATATCAACACAACTATCCGGCCTTGTTCCATAAAATCAAACAAGATTTGGAGAAATGGGGAGGATATCAGATATCATGGATCGGGAGAATGGTCTCGGTTAAAATGAATATACTCCCTAGATTATTATACTACTTCCAGACTCTCCCGGTCCACATCCCTGGCTCAGAATTGAAAAACATCCAAAAACAAATCTTCCACTTTATTTGGCAGGGAAAAAAACCCACAGTCTCCAGAACAGTTCTCTTGGCCTCAAGGGGGAGAGGAGGAATGGGAGTCCCAGACATCACAAGATACTACCTGGCCGCCCAATTGAGACAGGTGGTAGTCTGGAACGCTAACCCAAATCAATATTGTTGGCTGGATATAGAAACACATTATGCCGGGACGCCTTCACTGCCGGCCTGCCTTTGGTCCCTGAGCAAGGAAGACATGCAGAATAGTAAATTCAAACTAGGCCCAATGAGACACACATGGGAGACCTGGACGAAAAGCAAACTCAAATATAAGCTCACAACACCACAATCCCAACTTACACCAATTCATAAAAATCCGAAATTCCCTCCTGGCTGTGAGCCCAGACAATTTGATCAATTCCAAGCTAAAAATATCAGAGCGATTGTCGACCTCTTGAGCTTTGGGGAGTTCCTGAGCTATCAAAACTTACAAACCAAATATGAAATAGTAGGGCTGAACATCTTCAAGTACCTACAAATTCGACACTTCATTCAAACATTATCCCCAACGTTGGAATTTCCCTCTCTCACAGGGTTCGAGCGGCTCTGCAGAGAAACAGCTCACCAGAAAGGTCTAATAACGCAAATTTGTGCAGAACTAGAGAGGGCCATAGAAGCCCCCGCACACGACTACATGCTACATTGGGCAGCAGAATTGGATATAGTTATAGACCGAGAGGATTGGGAAAGTATTTGGGAAAATGCCTCAGGAACCTCTATATGTACCACAATCAAAGAAAATATATACAAAATATTATTAAGCTGGTATCTCACCCCAGTTAGAATAAATCAAATCTACCCTCTGGCCTCCGATCTGTGCTGGAGAGGCTGCGGTCAAAAGGGGGACATGGCCCATATTTGGTGGACATGTCCGGAAATTCAGAAGTACTGGGAAACTACACAAAATGTAATAAGAGAAGTCACAGACCTCACAATACCCATTGACCCGCTGACCTACCTGCTGGCCAGACCCTTAGAGACACTGGACCGACCAACAGGCAAATTAGTCTCCTTTATACTTACGGCGGCTAGATGTGCGGTGGCAGCTGCCTGGAATAAAGTGTCCCCCCCTTCTAAACAAACAATAATAACAAGGGTGCAGGAGGTGATGGAGATGGTGAGACTATCTGCCTTTCTGAAGAGGTCTACCTCCTCCTTCAATAATATATGGGACCCATGGCTAACAGATATGGCTCTCTTGCGCCGAACTGCCCCATAACAGTAAAAAGAGTTACAATGATAAAACAAAGACCCGTGCTGTTGACTCAGAGGAGAAGGAGAACAATGCCCCCTACCCCCCACACTCCCCCCCTCCCCCCTCCTCCTACTTTCTTACCCCTTTTCTGTTTCCACACTCGCGCCTCCCCGACAGGCCCTGAAGGGTCAGGGGGACGTTGAGGCTTTCCCCCCCTCCCAAGACAAAATGAGGAAAATCTGTATTAGGCCTAAATATTGCGAAGCTGATGATAAATGTAAAATGTTATATATGCCTAATAAAAAATTTGAAACAAAAAAAAAAGACCTTGAGACACCCTAGGGTACCCGATATGAGGTTGGGGGGGGGGGGGGGGAGGGGTCCCTGGGCTACACAAGTCTATCGCAAAACTGGGGCAAAATATCACTGGATTTACAAAGGAAAATAAATTTTTCTTTTCTTTAATAAATGTGGCTGCTGAATTTTTTCAGTAAGATGTTGCAACATATGGACACTTGTAAAATAATGTTACACATTACAATGTCCGACATCTGCCACCGGACTTTTAGGATCGAGACCATGTGATCATGTCGGTAGTAATCACATGGTCCCAGCCAGGCCTCCCTGATGACTCAAATGGAAGTGGAGTCACCTCCTCTTCTGATTCAATCGCGTTCACCGCCCAGTGGAAGCTTTACAATTGATTCCTTTGGATACTCTGTGATATTCTGATGTATAGTATGCCTGGGTATGCTGGCTTAACTGCAGGATCAGTGAAACCCACTACATTTGAACAGTATTAGACATGTACAGTATGTTATAGATATGACATGTACTAATGATGGTGAAATACATCTATACTGTATATACAATTACACAGTGCAGCTCAACTCCCTTATAACGCTATACTTGGGGTCCAAAGAATCACATCGTTCTATAAGCGAATCGCGTTAGAAATAATGTACAATTGTATGAATTGTACAATACGTAATTTAAGATACCAATAATCATGTTGTAAAGTATTCATAAATACGGAAATTGGGAGCCACACTTGCATTGCGTTATAAGCGGATTTATGTTGTAACGGACCGCGTTATAACGGAGTTGAGCTGTATATTTATTTGCAAGTGAAATTTTATGCATTGGTCCATCTGACTTTAAAAGAAATACTGGTACTGTGGCAGATTTATTAACCCTTGGGGCAAAGCTCTTCGCACTGCGTTTTAGGAAAATTTACGCAAGATGTATGCTGTAAAAATAGGAAACGGGAAGGCTTTTTAAACAAAAACCTTTTTTTTTACCCAGGTCTCTTTTTCACAGATGCTACTTCTTTGTCCCTGAGTTTAAAGCTTAAAGATTGATAGTGCATTCTGCTAAAACCTATTTGTTCCTTGCTGAAAAAGTGTGTAACAGATTTTTTGAGGTAGTGATATCCTAGTAGTAACCCAATATGTTGATTTCTCAATGTAATTATTTATTGTTTGACTATTGTTTTCCCTCCTCCGCCCCTTTTTCTGTTCCGTTCCTCTCCTTGTCACTTTGTGGAAAAGCTGCAATAAAATTTGATGATAAAAAAATAGTTAAGTGGAATTGTACAATAAGTATGTTAATACAAAACTAGTACCCTGTGCCACCTAGTCCCATCACAGTTTACCCATTGACTTCATGATAAATGTATTATTTTTGCTGCCTGCACTGTACGTTCTGCCATTTTTTTCACCAGATTTAATTAACAGACGTTTAGAAGGTACCCCTTGTGTATCTGTCCTAAGGGCTTCTTAAAGGTTCACAAATACATTTTAGGACACAATCTCCATTCTCCATCCAGTGCCTCATTCTTCAGTCTCTCCCCTGCGATGGGAAGTTTTCTCATAAACTCGGTGTAGGATTTTAATCGGCCCCTGACGCTGGATGAAGTCCAATTACTGTAACTAGAATCTGCATGATGTATTCCTTTCATTCTCTAACCGGCAAGAGATTGCAACATGAACTCTCTATTACTCTTCATCATGGACTATTTTGCTTTTAACATTGCTAGAATCAGATGTAGAGACTAGCAACAAAAAAAAAAAGGGGGGGGGGGGTGTTATATCTGTTGCCATATACTGTATTGTAATACCTTCATTAAGTATAATAATACAGTTCTATTGGCCTATTATATATTTAATTATCTGAAAATTATTTCAAAGGAATTGCCCCACTACGCATACACATCAGTGATGGGGAATGTTAGACTACAAGCCTCTGCCCACACGGTACTTTAACTCTTTGAATGCCCCTGCAGCACATCCTCAGAGCGATCACATGATCTCAGCATCACTGACTACGGACACGGAAGCTGGAGTCCTCCTCTTCCATTCTCCTGCATCCCGAGCACTGTAGATCGAAATAAAAGACCATGACTTAGCCACTACATCATGGGGCCCCTGCAGTGCCAGACCTCATGATGTGGTGGCTACACCATGAGGCACTGAGAATTAAGCAGCACAGCCTTATTGAAATTGCAAAACAGTACACACACGGATTGTTGGCATTTTGAAATGTTGTGTAACGGGTATTCCACCCCACCCAATCGCAGATATAGTGTGGGTGCGGAGAACATACAGTGTTACCAGGTGTGGTGCTATACCTGTTAGGCTCACAAGAGGGCTGAGCTTCCGCCACGGGGAACCTGGGGCAATTAAACTAATAATAAGAATAACCTCGTACTCGGTGCAGCGCCTCCACCTGCGATGGCTCCCACCAGAGGGGGAGTGATCCTCGCAGGACAATACAAATACTCGCACACCGTAATGTATAATAACTAAGGTCTTTATTTGGGAACAGCATACGACACAAATACGGTCAACATAGAATAATGGGTGTCCCTCTCTAGAGGCGACACTGACTACGGCGTCGCGCAGGACGCTTCCCCAACACCGGGTGATCCCACAATCCCCACACAATGTCCCGCACTCCTACCGAGAGAGGATATGTGTGATTGCGCAGTCACTAACTAATAGAACTGTTGGTGCACTTGTAGAGTTAGAGTACCTGCCGAGCACTTCAGTGCTCGGATCTGCATGGCTTCGAAAAGGATCCGATGACCGAAGACACAAGAACCACCACCTTTGCCGATCCCACGCAGAACCTCTGCCGCAACAGTCTGCGCCCAACCTTCTACATGGATGCGCAGCGTCAAGGGAGTCCCTAACTGACTCCGGGTACTAACGTGACACTTGCTGCACTATAGGCCGTCCATACAGCACAGCAACCTAGAATGGCTTAAGGGGAAACTCCTAGGGCCTATGGGGTAGCCTATGTTAACCCTGGCCACAACGCGCAGCAACTTAAAACTAGGCCCTCTTGTCCGCCCTCACAGCACTGACCGCTGTGACCGGACAATAAGGCACCTCACGAACCTAAGGGCAACGTCCCTAACCTAGAGCCGTCCCATGTCAATTTATTCCCTGATGAAGAAACCCACGGGTTTCGAAACGCGTTGGAAGAACCTAGAGCAGTAGTACTACTAACTTTACTGCTATATCACGACGAGCATACCCAGTGTTAACCGGCGCCAGCATCGGCGAGAAACCCCACGGTGACGTCACCAATCCGGAAGTGTTTCAACGGAGGGGAGAGAGAGAGGTTTTCTGCTGGTGTGGAGCTCGGTTTGAAGCAGCGATCGAGGACAGAGCTGCAAACGTGTTTATCTACTCTTGGGAGTAAGGACTTTCAAAGACTTCCCACTTACCTGCACAGGAACCGGTGTGAGAGGAACCAGCCTCCATCTGCATGAGAGGACATCTGATCCGGCTTCCACGTGGTGTTGGGTAACATTATCCCAAAATTGCCTGATTATTACTATTTTGATGTACGCTTAATACTCACCATTATTATTCTTTATGTCAATATAATTTTTAATGCACTATGAGTGTCGTGCGCTGTGTTTTTTGTGTTTTTTTCAATTACCCACTAGCCTGAGAGTGAGTTGGGGCCTACCTGGGATATGGGGGAACCTTACGTGGTGCAGGAGCTTCACTCGCTCCTTACACCCTTCCTTCCCCTTCTGCTCCCAGCTCCAACTGATGTAAGTGACAGGGTCCCTAACCTGAGGGCTGACCCTGGCAACACTCACTCTACTGGGTGAGTCAGGGCTATCTCGGGCCTTTGGGGTTGCTGGCCTAGTCACTGACTCCTGTACCCTACCTCCTTCCCTTTGCTGCTCCTGGCTCTGACTAACTGCGTAGTCCCAAACCCACACAATGTATCTACTTGATCCTGCAGAGTCATCCTCCAGCCGTATTGGCTCCCTGGGGTCATGTGGCTCTGCCCCTATGCACCCTGGGGGCTGACAGTCCTGCACTGCGCATGCGCGAGCTGTCTGTGGGCCTCCCGCGCTATCTGGCTCCTGTGCAAGCGCAACAGCACTCACAATGACGGCTTCCTTCTCCGCGAGCTGCCGGGACCCTCGCGATGCGACCGTGGCCTTAGCAATGGCCCAATCGCGTCCCCGGCAACCGGCCCGCTCGTGTCCCTGACATCCGGCCCACTCGCGTCCCCGGCAACCGGCCAGCTCTCTAAGGTAACGCGCTACTCGCGCACCTGCCCTCTCACTCCCTCGCGCCCGGTGGCTGTGCGCTGAAGAAGGAGGGGGGTCAACTCTGAAAAGGGGGACCTGGCTACAGAGGCAACCAGAGACAATGCAGCAGCTCTTTGGTTGATGATAGACTGTAGACACTAGAGATGGACGAAATGTTTGCCGTAATTTGAGACCACGTGAATTGGCCAGTTCCTTTCTGCCATGTTTAGTTTTTTTGATCACTCGTAATACGCTCCACTGATTCGGAATACAAATCCGCAAACATAAACCACATCCAACAAATGTAATCCGAATTGGCAAATTATCATGGAAGGAGGAGTATATAAATAGGGCTGCAGCCTCAAGTTTAAGCCATTATGTTGTAGGCAGGGTTTAGCTGCAGTGGGTTGGTTAGGGCTGCTGTACTACAGTATGATAGGTCAAACATTTATACATGATTTATGTAACAGTATTTGTCGTTTAACCATTAGTCTCGTTCTCTGCCCTTAGTGTGTCAGTATGCAGGTCAGGCCACTGAGGACAGCAGCAGCCACTGCCATAGTTCAATTCCATTACTAGAGTTGCAAGTACTACCACTGCCAGTTTCACAGCACCAACAACAGCATCCAAGACAAACAAAGAACACTGTACAAAATGTAAAAACAGAACCGAGAGTAAATCAGAATCTCTCGCTGTCGATTTTTTCTCCCCCCCTCTCTCTCTCTGTGTTTATATATTGTGATGCCCACACCACGTTGTAGCATCTTTTAGTCCCAGATTAAGGCAGGGAACTTAGTATTTCTCTATATGGGGTTTATTTACAGGGATTAATAATACACTAACAGGCCCACTGTCCCATTAAGTCAAAACAAAATCATAAAATAAACTCCTACTCCTCTTAGGAGACTAACTACACATTCACTTTCAACCCTTACTAACTGGATGGGCAGCTAAGCTAGTTACCACCCCAAAACAGGTACTACTATAGATGAACATATAAATTCTCACACAGCAATAAAGTATTTCGTTTATCTGTTAATCCAGGGTTTGGAGCAGACATCCCCACTTCAGCATGATCTCGCATCCTTCCTTCCAAGGGGAGCTCGGTCCCATAAGAGCTCAGAGAATCTCTCCTCTGTAAATCAAATGTTAAGGACAGGACATCCCCGCTTCAGCACGGTCTCTCATCTTTCCTTGTTCCTAAGATTAACAACCCAGGCAGTCCCAGCAGGCTCCGCGACCACCATCCAGTGGGCCTAGGGGGCTGTGCCAGCTTCCACAGCTGGGGAGACATCTTCTCTGTCCACTTCTCTAGGACAGCAGTCTCTCTCAATGGCAGCCTCTGTGTCTGCCTTAAAACACTTCCTTATTCAATCAGCAGTTCAGTCTGCTCAATTAGTTTGCAGCTGCTGCTGGCTTCTCTAGGGAGATTAGCTCTCTGTGCATTGGAAAGTCCCATAGCTGCCTTATTCCAGCACCTAGAGGACAGTGTAAGTAAACCACTGGGTGTTGTACCTGATAGGCTACAGTATATATCTAGCATGTGACATCATACTGGTGACATCATAATGAGTCCGCTAGCTATAACGTTTACACAGAAAGCAGGCAAACATGAAAGATAGGAAGTCAGTTGGTACATTGGGAGAAAATAAGAATGCTGGAGGAGAGAGAGGCGGAAAGAAATGAGGACATCATAAGATATTATAATGAAAGATATGGGAGGGAGGTTAGGAGGGGAGAGAGAGAGAGAAGGAGAGTAGGGGTGGGGGGTGAGAGCAGGGCGATAAGGGGTGGGAGGGAGACCTGTGCGAAGCTGGACTTTATGACTCCAGATTACTGCAACCAGCACGTAGCCAGGCACTTTAGCTAGTCTATGCTGTATACATATTTTAGAATGTTTGTTTGTGTGTCTCATGGTACAAGTCCAAACTATAAGGCCTAGAACAACCACACTTGGAAGAATTAGTTTCTATCACTCAAAATAAGGTGAACTGTCATGGTTTGGATCCTCTCGAACACTCAAGTGGGGGGTTGCTGCTAGGAATGTTAGGTTCCATGTTGCCCACTGGCTATATATCTGGTATGTGACATCTTACTGGTGACATCATAATGAGAGTCAGATAGCTATGAGGTTTACACAGAAAGTAGGCAAAGAAAGAAAGAGAGGAAGTCAGTTGGCACGTGAGTAGAAAGTAAGAATGCTAGAGTAGGAGAGAGACGAAAATAAATGGGGACTACAATAGGTAATAAAGGAAAGTGATGGGAGTGAGATGAGGGGATGAGAAAAGGGGGTAGGAAAAGGGGATAGGGGAGTGAGAGGAGGAGAGGAAGAATGAGTCTGGTTTCTTAAAAATCCCAAGCAACGCTGGGTACTTTCAGCTAGTAAATATATATATGTACATATACACACACCAGTCCACTGAACAGTGAACCCACCACACCAGTGCCACCACTAGTTTTATAATAATAAAAATATATCGAATTAGTGTACACTCTACTAAATCAAACAATCTGTTTAATTGGGAAAGATTGATTTTAGGGCTGCTTCCTGGATGTGTAATAGACTTCCATGTCAAGCATTTCTAACATTTACTTAATAAAACTTGGAATATTTAATCCCTGTCATTCTGTGTATGGTACCTATTCACGTGCCTGGACTCAGTGGCCTTCTTCTTTGCTCAATCTATTATATATAATGATATATATTTTATTTTTACTACACTTAGAAGTGTAATTATAAATAACATTTATTTGATATGCACAACTAGTGGACTGCCTGATGTCTGGCTAAGCCTGGCTGGGGACCTGGAAGGGATGAGGGTGGGGATGGAAGGAGATCTGAGTGCTGCTGCTATTGCCACCTGCCAACTTCCCCGTGACAGGCAGGCTAGTGTATAGCAGCAGTTAATCTGAGTCTGTTTAACCATAGGTTAGCTAGTAGCAAACCTAGTATGTAACTAGTGATGTTAACAAATAATAATAGGAACCTCTCTAATAGTAATACCAGTTTTAGTGGTTTAAATAAACGTTTTAAAAGTAGACGTGCAGGGGTCAAGAAGAGATTGACAAAGGTTTGGTCATTGTGGTGGTGATGATGAATTGGATAAAGTTAAATCAGTGAAATGTGGTGCTGCTGGTGCACCTACTACTCACAGCAAGTAGATGCCGAAGGATAATTACACTGTCACTGAATCCCAATCTCACTACAGAATGTCCACCTCTGCTGGATGGTAATTTAGCTAAAAT
>WSYH01015902.1:0-13767 GCA_036426205.1 Ascaphus truei | reverse complement strand
AGGGCAGGGGTCGGTTTGTTAACTCCTCCCTCACCCAGCTCCACTCTCATTTGGCAAAGTTGGAAACCACTCCCACTGGTAGAGATTAGGGGAGGGTCCCACAGATTTACTGGGTGCCCCAGCACTGGCTCTGAGCCCGTCACAGTCCATGAGGGCGCGGCCACAGCTTTCGCGCCATACCCCCCAGCAGGGTGGGGTTCTTTGCTTGGCGCAAATCCCGGCCAACTCCTTGCAACTTGTGCATTTGCTGAATTTTCTGCACTCGGCCCACGCTGTCTCCCAGGGAAGCGGGAGCCGCCATCTTGGTTTACCCGGCTATTCACATAATCAACTGAGATAGATTTTTGGTTGTAGCTCACTGTCTGGCAAGCAGATTCTCCATTTTCACCGCACATAACCACAATGTCCTCAACACTGCCCTCCATGGTAGCACCCCTTGATCCTAGGCAGGACCAAAACGGCGCGGCCACCGCCTTCGCGCCATTCCACAACATGCAGGCAAAAGTTCCTTCAGCAGCTTGTTCCTCAGTAGTACGCACACCACGTGCGCTCCCTCCATCAGCCGCGGTCCGCCATCTTGGATTCTCCGCACCACGTGGATCTTCCCTTCTTGCGGTCACCATCTTTACTTGGTAGTTACTATTATCGCACATGGAGCTCCTCTCTGCGGGGCATCTGCCATTCCGATGCAATAAAGAATGCCACGATGCACCACCTACGTGTATCTATGTATGTCTGACTCATGCTGCACTATCTCAGGCTAGGCTCACTCTCTCAGTGTATGCTGTGTCCACCTTCCCCCAGTCTGTGCTCTGCTGTAAGTGTCCTGACTCCTGGCTAGAGTACTCTGGCTTCTCCCATGTAGTACTAGGGCGTCTACCTACTGTTGGCCAGCCTAGAGCAGACCCTCTCCAGAATTCCTGACCACGTTAACAGGCTATTCCTTTAGGCATCCTACCAACTAGCTGCCTCAAGGTGACTAGAACAGCTATAGCCCTGTCTCCCGACCAACTTAACCCCACTCCGGATCCTAGGTTGTCCTTTGCGAGCTGACAAATCCATCAGGCCCCTGACTACCCCTAGGCTCCATCTCCATCCACAGCACTGACTGGCAGCATACACTCTCCCTGTTTCCTAGTGTGCCTAGCAAAAGCCTGTCCTGTTGATAGGTATCTCAGCAGCGCCTCCAATTGTAACGGTTTTTCCAGACCCACCCAATCTCACATTAGCCCCTGTGGTCTACTGGCCCCATTACATGTAGGTATAGTGTGTGGTGCACCTGCTGGCTTACAGGACTCCTGAGTCTCCCACTTGATGGTAGTTGGGATATCAGCATGACAGGCATCTGAGGTAGTGGGGATTGAGACCTACTCACATCTGATGCAGCGCCTCCACCTCATCAGGATCTCTGCGGCCGCAAGGGGATGTGTCTGATGAGGACCTCCTCTGTGGTGCCTCCTTCTGTGCAATGACTCCACACATACACAGCAAGGGTCTGTTGAATCTGGGCATCTTTATTGACATCATCATGCAGACTGCCCCTCACAGTGGTCGTTCTAGCCGCTCATCTCTATGCAGTACATCCCTTTCAGAAGTTCTTTCCTCCCAATGGAGTTGGGTCACCTCTCCCCTCAGGGAGATCACCACCTGTGTCAGGTCCCTGATCACAGTGTAGATACTATTTAGTATATCTGACAGCCTTAACTGCTGCAGACCTCCAGAACTGGTCCTTTGATTAACACTCTCCAACCACTACAGAACCACTAACTTTTGGCAATTCTGTGTCTTAGATAGACTCAGAAAACAGCCACACCTCTTGTGTCACTAATAGTGGACACACAGCATGTTACCACTGCCCTTGTGTACATATGACACCTCACCAGGGTGTGAGGGTAAACCTCCATGATTGATGCTGGCAATCCTGCATACGTACCAGGTTTTACTGCCAGCATGAGAAAGAACTGTATACCATTTTTATACATGGCTACACGTATAAAGAACATTTTAAGTAAACATTTGAATACCTTATTAAACGATCCTGTTTTAAAACCAATTCGTACCCCCCACCCACAAGCTGCATTTAAACATACTCCCAACTTTAAACAGCTGTTGGCTCACACTGTAGCAAAAAATATAGTAGAGTAATGCAAATAAGAACTGGTTGAGGCTTTTTAGAAATGTAAACATTTCTCACCCTGCAAAAATGGAACAGAAAGTGAGACAGCTTTCAAATCAAGCACTGCACAAGAATCTTTTGAAGTGAGCATTTTTTTATTTCATGTAGTAGTAAATGTGTAGGTTAAATGATGGATGTCTTAGTGGATTACATTATATACTGTAGGGCGAATGGGGAGGATATTGAAAATCAGAATCCAATAACATCGTAGGAACATCAAGAAAGGGTTAGAGACGCACATTGTCTCCAAACACTAAAGATAAATACAGGCATACCCCGCATTAACGTACGCAATGGGACCAGAGCATGTATGTAAAGTGAAAATGTACTTAAAGTGAAGCACTACCTTTTTCCCACTTATCGATGCATGTACTGTACTGCAATCGTCATATACGTGCATAACTGATGTAAATAACGCATGTGTAACAGACTCTATAGTCTCCCCGCTTGCGCACTGCTTCAGTACAGGTAGGAAGCCAGTATTGCTGTTCAGGACATGCTGACAGGCGCATGCGTGAGCTGCCGTTTTCCTATTGAGCGATATGTACTTACTCGCGAGTGTACTTAAAGTGAGTGTCCTTAAACCGGGGTATGCCTGTATAACTAAAACCCTGAAGGTCTACTGTAACGTTTATAGAAATAGTTTCAGTTGATCCAAACTGGTGAGAGGAAAATAGAATATGGAACCTGTCTCAAAAAGAAATGGTGGATTTATAGGATGGAAACTCTGGTTCCACATGGTTTGCGCATCAATAGTGATCTGGGATATTTTTTGTAAATGTTTTACTTTCCCCCCCAAAATCTCATATATACAGAGTATGTATGTATGTACAGATGGGCCACAATTCACTTGCACCCTGCACTGTGCAGCGCAATTTCCCCTGCGCTGCACTTGGCTGCGATCACAGCCGCACTTGGGCCGCGGTTCACCCGCTCCAAGTGATGCACAGGGGAAATTTTCCATAAGGAATAACACAGCGGGGGTCCCTGCTTCTGAATGAGACTCCCACTGCGTTAATCCTACCGGGCCGCCATTAGTCTGGAAGAGCTGCCCAGAGAGCAGAGAGAAGTGATCACTCTCTCTACACTGCTCTTACACCAGATTGCACTGTTTTTATTATTATTTTTAGGCAGGGGACACCTCATGCCACAAAGCATAAATCCGTGTTAAAAATGTATTAATACAAAATAAAAAAACTCTAGAGAGGCACACAAAAGGTTGTGAGATTAAGCGCATATACAGTAGAGATAAAATCTTACGATGAAGTGGTGATCAGTAAGTCCGGTCATCACAGAGTAAACGGAACCATGTCGAAGTCATCGGCGATGTTCCCGTGGCAGGAAAGGATCTTTGTGCGGTCAGGTTGAACTCGTATCCAGAAAAAAAGTGAGGAGATGGGCAGCCAAAGTCTAGTAATGTCTCTCAACCATAAGATACAAACAGCTGCGGACTTCCTCCGAGCTCGCCCTTGCATGGTGACATAACAAGCAGGGAAAACCGTCCCAATGCATTCCATCACAAATCATGTGACTTCGTCAGAGGTATGAGTGGCTTAGTGCAAGCAATCTTTTAATAGTTATTAATTAACTAATCACAGCTGTGCATAATAGTTATTAAAGTAATGCTTAAGGTGTTCCAGCTGTAAAAAACATGAATACAAGAAAAAGGTCAAATGCAGCAAAGAATGGCTATAATGTGTACCACACTAGTGGAATGTATACACATTTTGAAGTGAAGACTTGCAATAATAATAGCAAAGAAAACATATGACAAATACAGTATCGATCAAAAACATACATGATACACAATTAGTTATATACATACAGTACCATAAATATTAACCCACAAATGTTTCATCTATAATTAATCTAAACAGAAAATAGAAAAAAGAACAACGTCTAGATATCAGTGCTCAAGATCCATGAATCAATAATGCCAATTGATGTATAACTGCTCAAAATATTTAACTTGTTTGGAGATGGACATTAATGTCTCAGTGAATGTCTGTGATGTTCCATGAAAGTGAGAGTAAGCTCCATATGAGGGGGAATATGTACCGTATAAAGTCCTGCGGTGGATGCTAAAGACAATAACTGTGTATGGACAGTCTGGTCCTATGTTCCACCTATGTGGACAACCTTCCTAGAGCATGGCATCTATACAATCTTTTCCCAAAGTCCTAAGACTACGATGAGGGATGATAAAGATTTACTCATGGTCTGAAGCAGTCCGGTTCTGGTGCGTGCATCACGCTGACAGCATTATGCAGTGAATCTAATGGGTGAAAAAAGTGAAGCACAGCATGCAAAAAATTGGGGCTATGCATGCTGTGCTCCGCTTTAATCTAAACAGAGTTAGGAAAAGACAGATTTTGATCCCAATCTGATAAAGGACAAATATGCTGTACTATAAAGGGATAATATGGGTAGCTAAAAAGGGGAGAGCGCAGAGTCCACATGATGGGCACTCTAAAAACACAGGGACCAGAAAATAATAAGAGCTAACCAGGAGGGAAGGTCATCTTAGACCAATGTATTAGTGTCAATGCACTCATTGAAGTCAACAGGAGTGATGGTGCCAAGGGTATAGATCAAGAAGGATTCTCTCATACAGAGGGTCTTAAAACTATCCCCCCTAGGATGGTGGGGGGGGGGGGGTGTACTCAAAGCCAATAATCCACAATTGTTTGAGATCTTTATTATGATGAAGGCTGAAATGCTTTGAAACACTGTGTGGCGATACCCTTGACAACATTCCTCCTGTGCTCCAAAAATCTAATATTGACAGGACGTATAGTCCTACCAATATACTGAAAACCACAAGGACAAGATAACATGTATACAACCTGTGTAGTTTTATATGTAATATGACCTTAACATAAATCGCTAGTACCTTTTCAGAATGAGATAAAATAGATTGAGCTGATGAAACATAATACATCAATTTCTATGACATTTAGAATTGACATGTTTAGAGGAAACTAAATGTAAAGAGGAATCTCTCAAACTCCTCAATCTACTAGAAGATTTTTTAATGTTAGTAGCTTTTTTAAGAACTACAGGAGCTCTACTGGGCAATTCCCCAACCAAGGGGGATCACAGTGAAGAACCTTCCAATGTTTAAGAATGTGGGTGATTTTATTAACAGATTGAAGGAATTTAGTAATAAACTTTGGGGTACCAAAAGGAAAATTTGTTTTGTAAAGTATCCGTAGAAGGTTTAGACAAGCTGGTTGTGTACTTGATTTTAGATAGAGCAAGTAGTGTTCTCCTATTCTGAGCTTTGACTTTGGCTAGTGAATCCATGATGACAGTTTCATCATAGCCTTTGGCTAGAAATCTACGTACTAGTTTTAAATACTGCTGATCGAAATCTGAATCCACAGAGCAATTCCTTCTCACCCTACTAAATTCGCTCAGTGGAATATTCTTACGCCACTTTTTATGATGACAAACTTTTGGCATGCTGATAGCTATTAGTTGAGACTTCTTAAAGTAAGTATCAGTTTGGATGTTTAGGTCCTCATCTACAAACGAAGTGTGGTCCAGAAAATCTATTTTTTCTTTATGGATACATTGAGTAAATTTAAGGCCCAATTTATTGTGATTGAATGCAGAAAAAATATTTTCCAAAGTGTCAAGTTTTCAATCCCAAATTAAAATATCATCTATGAAACGGTGATAGAACTCCAGGCCTGCCCCAGATCAGGGTTGGCCCAGAAGAAATGTTGCTCCCCATAGAGAGGTTGGCATAGCTCGGGGCGAACCTGGTCCCAATATGGGGTGACAGTATCCCCTCACTTCCTATGTATATGTATGTGTATGTGATAGTGCTAAGATTCTAACACATAAGAAGGAAAATAAACTACAAAGTCAATTTATTCCTTTTATTACACAATTAAATATGGATGCCTATAAAATTAACAATATAGTGAAGAGACATTGGCATATTCTAAAACAAGGGAACACTGCAGACAGCCTTAAGAGAGCCACGGACATTCACTGCAGAACTAAGGATTCGTATTCATTACTGCTTTATTTACCTTATGTGTTTCTCATGCTACTGTTGTTGATACACAGTGAGCTTAGGGGCTACTGCATAGTGATTCATCATTAATTGCTGCTGTCTCCTGTTAGTCTGCCCATACTACTGTATCTGCATTTTGGACACAGTTTAGTCAGTGTGTTAGGTTATCACCCTTAGGTGATAGGGTGACCAGGTTTAGTCAGGTTCACTCACCTTTCTTCAGTGGAGAGCTATATAGGTAGGAGGTGTATTCATTAGGGAAGTACCATAGACTGTTATAGTCTGTGGGAACGGGCTTGAGAAACGGGCTCTGTAGGCTTCAAACCTTTGCCCCCTATATCACCTCAATTTATTCTTGCGTACTGTGCTTTTTTTTTTTTTTTTTGTTATGTTTCCTTTTGTTTTCCCTCCTTCCCTCCTCTCCCTTCATTGTTGTTAGCTTGTTCCATGAGATGTACTTTCCTTGCCTGTGCTGGGATTGACTTTGTAGCTGCTTTATTCACAAATATATAATTAGATTCTATTTTTGACAAATTTGTCTGTTTTTCCTCATTTGTGTGCTGGGGGCCTTTTGTATATATTGTTGCTTCCTTTTTGGGGATATGAGGTGCCTCCTTGCTCCCGTGCGCCACTCAGTTTTCTATTAATTGCTATTTACCAATATTTTTTTTGGTGGAGTGCTACTGTACCTAACACACATACTTTTTCTAAAACAAGATGATGTTCTAAGAGATTTCCTACCCAATACACCACAGCGTGTGTTTAAAAAAAGCTAATAATTTGAAGGATAAATTAGCACGCAGTGCCCTTAAAAAAGCGGAAAATTTGGCTACCAATGGATTGTTAGCAGAGAAACCAAATGGATTTTTCAGATGCTATAAGTGCAAAACTTGTAAATTTGGCCAAAATTAAAAATGCCAATTTTCCATCTTTTATTATGAAAGAAAATGTTTAAATTAAAAGCTTTATTAACTGGAGGAGCGATCATGTAGTGTACATGCTGACATGTCCGTGCGGCCTAGAATATGTGGGTCGCACAACTCGCCCACTTAGAACACGTATACTTGAACACATTAGAAACATTACATTAGGGCTTGAATCTCATAATGTCTTGATGCATTTTGAAAAAACACCAAGGATCAGACCCCCGACCCTCAAACGCAATTGGAGAGGGGGAAATAGAGTCACAGAGATATCTCAGCGTGAGTCCTTCTGAATTCATCGGCTGCAGACTTTTAAACCCTGTGGATTAAATATGGAGTTCGGTATTAATGCGTTCCTGGTATGAACGTTCCTTAGTGTTCTGAGGTTACATATGTTTAGTCCCTACTACCTTGGGAAGTGGTTATATTATCATTATCTATTTATCACACAATGATAATTTATGAGAGTGATTTATTTCATTCTACTGCCCTTTAAATCACTCTGGTGTGTTATTACATTGAGATAATTCCCTTATCTAAATTCTATGTATCATTTTTTTAGATACATTATCCTATTTATACATTGTATATATTTGTTAAATTTGTATTTTAATAGTCATAGTTTTAACCTACAGTATATAGTTCATATGAACATTTTGTATTTTTAGCGCAGTGCATATATTCATATACTGTATAGCCAATAAAGAATATCACTTGTGAGCACATTCACATGTCTTAGGCAGTTCTGCAACCCTGCCTTTCAACCATTGTCACCTCGCATACAGTGCTCCCACTGTAGCAAGGGATTCTGGGAAATTACATGCAAATGAGCACACAATGTGTCACCTTTTGCCTGGAATATCCATTCACATGGGTTTTCTGTCGCCTTTTTCACCCACCATAACTTAAAATGTATGGTAAACCTACCCAGCCTAGAAATATTTCAAAGCAAGTATTAACCAACCTCACACTGTCGCTGTTGATCGCCTCTTCTCCCTCTACCACTTGCCCTCTTGACCCCATTCCCTCCCATCTCCTAAAACCTCTTGCTCCTACTATAATCCCTACGCTCACACACATTTTTAACTCCTCCCTCTGCTCTGGAACCTTTACATCCTCCTTTAAACATGCAACAGTCATACCATTACTCAAAAACAGCAAGCTTGACCCAACCTGTCTTTCTAACTATCGACCGGTCTCCCTCCTGCCTTTTGCCTCTAAACTCCTTGAACGTCTTGTATTCTTTCGCTCCATTTTCTCAACACCTATTCTCTCCTAGACCCTCTACAATCTGGCTTCCGCACTGCTCACTCCACGGAAACAGCCCTCACAAAAATAACTGACGACCTCCATGCTGCCAAAGACAGAGGTCATTACACTCTGCTCATATTACTCGACCTCTCTGCAGCATTTGACACCGTGGACCACCCTCTTCTCCTTCACATTCTCCATACTCTTGGTATTCGGAACAAAGCTCTATCCTGGATCTCATCCTACCTCTCCCATCGTACTTTCAGTGTCTCTTCTGCTAACAC
Organism: Ascaphus truei; assembly: GCA_036426205.1. NCBI lineage: Eukaryota > Metazoa > Chordata > Amphibia > Anura > Ascaphidae > Ascaphus > Ascaphus truei. The sequence goes on along the minus strand of WSYH01015902.1, from coordinate 5,106 downwards.
CTCCTCCTCTCTATTGATCTCTCTGTGGGGGTACCCCAGGGCTCTGTCCTGGGACCTCTTCTCTTTTCTCTGTTCACACTCTCTCTAGGTGACCTAATAACATCTTTTAGGTTTAATTATCACCTCTATGCTGACGACACACAAATATACTTTTCAACACCCGACCTTACACCTGCTGTACAAACCAAAGTTTCTGAATGTCTCTCTGCTATATCATCCTGGATGGCCCTCCGCTGCCTAAAATTCAACATGGCTAAAACAGAGCTCCTCATACTTCCTCCCAAACTTGACCCTACTACCTCCTTCCACATTACTGTTGGAACTACGATCATTCACCCAGTAGCCCAAGCACGCTGCCTAGGGGTCACACTCGACTCCTCTCTCACATTCGCCCCTCACATTCATAACATTTCTAAAACCTGTCGCTTTTTCCACCGCAATATAACAAACATACGCCTTTTCCTCTGTTGCTCGACTGCTAAAACTCTGACTCAGGCCCTCATTCTCTCCCGTCTTGATTACTGTAATCTCCTGCTGTCCGGCCTTCCTGCCTCTCACCTGTCTCCCCTACAATCTATCCTAAACGCTGCTGCCAGAATCACTCTACTCTATCCTACAGTAGATCTGTCTCCGCATCTTCCCTCCTGAAAAAAGAAAAAATGACGAGAAGGAGGAACTGTTTTTTAATATTTAAAAAAATAAAAATAAATTTAAATCCCCAAACTGCACATGGAGATGATTTCATTTTTTAACAGAAGTACACTTTAAAAGAAGAAAAAAAAAACTATGTTTGACTCAATTTATAATCTACTAGTTGAACTTTGCATTCTTTCAGGTATCCAAAATAGCAAGATAAACAAGAAGAAAGCTTGCAATACAAAATGGGGTTCAGGAAAATCATATTGAGTTGACAAAAATTACAAAAGATGTGCAAAATGATTGAGATGTGGATGATGAAAGAGTTATGAGTTGAACTATCAATACATAAAATGGCAGCTGTTTCTACATAGATATGTAGAAATCTTAAATTACCTCAGGCTTTTCTACCCTTCTGTATATAGAATTCTTATAAAGTAATATCCCGCATTAACGTACACAATGGGACCGGAGCATGTATGTAAAGCGAAAATGTACTAAAAGTGAAGCACTACCTCTTCCCCACTTATCGATGCATGTTCTGTACTGCAATTGTCATATACGTGCATAACTGAAGTAAATAACATATGTGTAACAGGCTCTATAGTCTCCCCACTTGCGCATAGCTTCAGTACAGGTAGGGAGCCGGTTTTGCTGTTCAGGACGTGCTGAAAGGCGCATGCGCGAGCTGCCGTTTGCCTATTGGGCGATATGTCCTTACTTGCGAGTGTACTTAAAGTGAGTGCCCTTAAACCGGGGTATGCCTGTATATCACTTTTTTTTTATTCTTAGCAATGTTTTATTTTTTTTGTTATTAAGCCATCAACCATACTCAAGAATATTGCGATGTAATCTAAAAATTATAAGGGTAAGTTCCCTTTCATTTAAATATATTGTCAGTATTTACTCTAAAGTAAGTCGAATTCTACAGTTTACATATTACTGCTGCAATCATTAACTTCAAAATAAAAATTTCCAGCAGATGGAGCCAAAGCATAAAATATATAAAGATGTATTTTCTTTGCCGGTTTCGTTAAAACCTTTATTTTTAAGAATGGATTTTTTTTTTCAGAAATACATCTTTACAACCAGATCTTCCAACAGAACAAGGATCTTTTGAATCTGCTGGATGCCAGGAATCAAAAAAGGGAGGCAGAATTAACCAGTTTTACATGTTCTCACTTCTTTTTTTCTCTCGCACATTTGAAAAGTATTAGGCTGCGATTATACACAAAAACGCCCGTGGTGTCGCCCGTAGCGACACCGCCCGATGCAAAAACAAGTTTGATACAGTACCTATGTGAAAACTGCCTATACCAAATGGAACACAAAAAGACAAGAGCGCAAACGCACATAGTGAAGTTTGTAAAAATATGAGTGTATAATTGTTTAGGGTATAATATCTGCGTACATCAGATTAGATGGTATAAAGCATTTCATGTGCAATACATGAGTTTACCAAGCCGCACTGCCACCTCCAGGTCTCAGGAGTTCTCCTTTACAGCATCCAGGGCAAGCTGCCACGATTGAATTACAGCTCCTCCACTGCAGTGCTGTATCTTTGGCGTTCTCCTTCCCCAATCGCTGCCGTCACCGCCGCTTAGTCCTTGGATCATTTACAAACTTCACTATGTGCGTTTGCGCTCTTGTCTTTTTGTGTTTCAGTGACCCATATGAATAGAGAAATCTAATGGAGCAATGGAACCTAGAGGAGATATCTCCAAGAGCTGCAACAGAGCGACAGCTGCCTAAACCTCAGCGTCACACATTGTCTAAAGTACCTGAAATAAGCGGAAGGATGAGCACCCGCTAAGCAGTGGTAACAGACCAAGACCACCGAGAAAAAGATACCTTACCTGATGCCTAACTCTGGAGGCCCAACATCTTTTCCACGTAGATTGAGCATCAAGGATCCACTGGGCCCAGGATCAACGAGGCCTCACCCCCTCCTCCCACCCCCCCATGCGGTGAGCAGGTCACCTAGAAAAGACGGTGAGGCTCTCCGGAGGCTCAGGAGATCCGGAGAGAAGGCTGATCACAGCAAAGATAGTACTGGAGGCAAATGGCCAATAAAAAAGGTATTTATTAATAAATGAACATAAGAGCAGACAGATACAGGGTCCTCTGACGCGTTTCTCGCCCGACAGGCGCTTTATCAAAGAGTTAGGGGATTATTCCCTATTCCCCTATGCTTCATTATCTCCGGAGGCTCAGACCCAGACTGTGTATCCAGGGGGAGACTCTGAAGGTCAGAATCGGTCGAGCCTCTCCCAGGCCTTGATACAGCCGCTTGTTTGCCCATTCTAGTTTGTGCCCTTATGGTCTGGGAGATGGACCTGAGCCCCACAGCTGGATAACCAGAGTGGCCTGGCACAAACTCTGGCAGGCTGCGTGTCCAGACTTTTCTCCGCTTAAAACCATAAAGTTAACAAGTTTATAATGTTTGTTAAAATTTATCACACAGGTGAAAATGCATCCCGGGCCTCACAGCCTTGCATTAACAACTGTAACAGTAAGGTAGGCCTCATTATAATTGATAATGTACACGATATTGATACTGTGACTCAGCACTCACATGCATATACTGTGCATAACACGGAAGATGCTGACCAAGCTTCATCGGTTTATAAATTCTGCTGACCAAGTTTCAACACCATGCAGTACTTCCCAGGTACTTATATAAGCCATACATGCAATCCAGACCCCAAACGCAAGTACTTACAACTGAAATGGTGTGTGGTGTGTGGTATGATATAGAAAAAAACACACACACACACACACACACACACACACACACAAAAGATAGCGGTTCTGATCGCACTAAACAATATTGAAGCAACGTGAATGGGAAATATTTTCTAACTATGTTCCCGAAGAAGTGGTGCAACAGCGAAGATAATACTAATACGGAATATGTATTCTCAATGTAAGTGAACAAAAAACACAATATACTGTATGCTTGTAAAAATGATAAATCCATGGTGGAATGTTCCAGAGTTCAAGGGTTAAATCAAATGTGTAAATAATCCACTCCTAATAGACCATATGCCAGCGGTGCACAAACTGGGGTGCACACAATTTTCAGGGGGGGGGGGTGGCTTACAGAGGCACCACACTCTTTTAAATAAAATGCTGGGGGAGCGCGCAAGGCCTCGGTATGTTTATCTTTTCTCCGGTGACTTCCGGCGACAGGTCGCCTTGACAACGCAGAGTCAAATGATGCCACCGATGCCGGAGAAAAGGTACGGGGAGTGCAAGCAGTGGGGGAGAGCAGGCAGGGGGGCACAAACAAAAAAGTTTTGCTATAGGAGACTAAGGCAGCTACAAGTAGGCAAAACCACATCTAGAAATTAATCTAAAAAGAGAGAGAGGAAAAAAATAAAAAGCTGTATGTGCTGTGCACGCGCATAGTAAGTGAAACTTCTTTAACTTTTGTCACAGAAATTGTATTTGTATTGGTGATGTTTTAATTAAAAATCAAAATACCATTTCATTGACAAAACGCAGATAAATTTGACTTATAATGCGCGTGCTCGGCCCACATCACCTGTATTAGCTATTTGCACTAAGTGTGAATTCCTCGTGTGTATGTGTGTCAGCCAGTGTGTGTGTATGTGTGTCAGTCAGTGTGTGTATGTGTGTCAGTCAGTGTGTGTGTATGTGTGTCAGTCAGTGTGTGTGTGTGTGTGTGTGTGTGTGTGTCAGTCAGTGTGTGTGTGTATGTGTCAGTCAGTGTGTATGTATGTGTCAGTCAGTGTGTGTGTATGTGTGTCAGTCAGTATGTGTATGTGTGCCAGTCAGTGTGTGTATCTGTGCCAGTCAGTGTGTGTTTGAGTGTCAGTCAGTGTGTGTGTCCTGCTGCAGCCAGGGGCGGGGTGTAACATTGCGCACCACCTCCCCCCCTTCCGCAAATTCTGCGTACCTCCCCCCCCCCCCCCCCGCGGGGTACATGCGCCCGGCCCGGGCATGAGCGACCGCGGGCGAGAGGTGAGGTTACCCGTCCGCTGCCCAGCCCACCCTTTCTTCCAGCAGCAGGAGCCTGCCCCCGGCGCCGCACGGGTTGTGCCCGGGTTTGCGCCGTGTGCCACCGCTTCCTGGGGGGCCCGCGAATGCCCGCGTCAGTGGAGGGCGGAATGGCATCGTGTGGGGCGAATGGGAGCGTGTGGGGGGGATGGCGCCGCTGCCAGTGCAAGCCGCTTCTGCACATGTGTGGCGTCCGTCAGCGGCGCCATCACAACTGCGCATGCACAGCATGGCAGCGGGTGAGGAACAGCGGCCGTTAGGAGCGGCGGCTATCGCTGCCGCATATGTCAGCAGTCGTGGGGGTGGGGGGAGGTTTGGGGGGTGCGTGCGGCGGCCATTAGGAGCGGCGCCGGCGGATAACGCCGCCAGCGCATGTGACAGGGGACGTGTGAGGGGAGCGGCGTCCATTACGTGACGTCACTTCCGTTTCACATTTCGTCCCCCATC
>WSYH01015901.1:0-13770 GCA_036426205.1 Ascaphus truei | reverse complement strand
TCACTCACAGACACTGTAACATGCACTCAATCACTCACAGACACTGTCACATGCATTCAGTCACTCACAGACACTGTCGCATGCATTCAGTCGCTCACAGACACTGTGACATGCATTCAGTCACTCACAGACACTGTCACATGCACTCAGTCACTCACAGACACTGTAACATGCACTCAATCACTCACAGGACACTGAAAACCATGCATTCAGTCACTCACAGACACTGCTGTAACATGCATTCAGTCAACTGACAGAACGTAACATGCACTCATCACTCAGAGACACTGTAACATTATATCAGTCACTCCCAGACACTGTCACATACATTCAGTCACTCACGACAACTGTTAACATGCACTCAGTCACACACAGGACACTGTCACATGCACACAATCACTCACAGACACTGTAACATGCACAATCACTCTCAGACACTGTAACATGCACACCAATCACTCTCCAGACACTGTAAACATGCATTCAGTCACTCACATACACTGTCACATACATTCAGTCACTCACACAGACACTGTGACATGCATTCAGTCACTCACAGACACTGTCACATGCACTCAATCACTCACAGACACTGTAACATGCACTCAGTCACTCAGACACTGTCACATGAACGCAATCACTCACAGACACTGTAACATGCATTCAGTCACTCACAGACACTGTAACATACAGTACATTCAGTCACTCACAAACACTATGACATGCATTCAGTCACTCACAGACACTGTAACATGCATTCAGTCACTCACAGACACTGTAACATGCATTCAGTCACTCACAGACACTGTCACATGCTCTCAGTCACTCACAGACACTGTCACGTGCACTCAGTCACTCACAGACAGTTGTAACATGCATTCAGTCACTCACAGACACTAACATGCATTCAGTCACTCACAGACACTGCCACATGCATTCAGTCACTCACAGACACTGTCACATGCACTCAGTCACTCACAGACACTGTAACATGCACTCAATCACTCACAGACACTGTAACATGCATTCAGTCACTCACAGACACTGTCACATGCATTCAGTCACTCACAGACACTGTAACATGCATCCAGTCTCTCACAGACACTGTGACATGCATTCAGTCACTCACAGACACTGTCACATGCACTCAGTCACTCACAGACACTGTAACATGCACTCAATCACTCACAGACACTGTACATGCATTCAGTCACTCACAGACACTGTAACATGCATTCAGTCACTGACAGACACTGTAACATGCACTCAGTCACTCAGAGACACTGTAACATATTTCAGTCACTCACAGACACTGTCACATAACATTCAGTCACTCACAGACACTGTAACATGCACTCAGTCACACACAGACACTGTCACATGCACACAATCACTCACAGACACTGTAACATGCACACAATCACTCTCAGACAACTGTAACATGCATTCAGTCACTCACATACACTGTCACATACATTCAGTCACTCACAGACACTGTAACATGCACTCAGTCACTCATAGACACTGTCACATGCACACAATCACTCACAGACACTGTAACATGCATTCAGTCACTCACAGACACGTAACATGCATTCAGTCACTCACAGACACTGTCACATGCATCAGTCACTCACAAACACTGTCACGTGACTCAGTCACTCACAGACAGTGTAACATGCATCATCACTCCATAGACAGTGTACATGCATTCAGTCACTCACAGACACTGTCACACATGCATCAGGCACTCACGACACTGTCACATGCATTCAGCGTTCACAGACACTGTGATGCACAGTCCTCACAGCAATGTCACATGCACTCAGTCACTCACAGAACTGTCACATGCACTCAGTGCACTCACAGACACTGTAACATGCACTCAATCACTCACAGACACTGTAACATGCATTCAGTCCTCACAGACACTGTAACAGCATCAGTCACTGACAGACACTGTGACATGCACTCAGTCACTCACAGACACTGTAACATATATTCAGTCACTCACAGACACTGTCACATACATTCAGTCACTCACAGACACTGTAACATGCACTCAGTCACTCACAGACACTGTCACATGCACACAATCACTCACAGACACTGTAACATGCATTCAGTCACTCACAGACGGATGTAGCATGCATTCAGTCACTCACAGACACTGTAACATGCATTCAGTCACTCACAGACAATGTTACATGCACTCAGTCACTCACAGATACTTTGGTTGTACATATATATATATTTGATTGTATTTCATTTATTCACACTTAGAGGTATGAGTAAAACTTTCACCCAAGGTCAAGAAGCAGACGAAATTTGTCCTTTTTCAACCACAAGTAAATGCGGCTGACTCAGGTTACGCAAGGGATTGCCAAATCTTGTAATCCAGATCCTGACATACCTATCCCCACCTCTCCCTCCCTCCCCTGTTCTCCCAATTTGCAAAATTTTTACGACTTGGCGAATTCACAAAAAAGACATATTTTTTTTATAAGACCAGTATTGGAACATTCACACATACTCTATTTCACTCTCATTATTTATCTTTACTTCCGTTACTACTTCACACATTATATCTCTCTTTGGCCGCTGTGTGCAATATGGTGTGTGCTGTGAAGCAGTCTTCCATTGCTGGAGAAGATCTTTGTCCCATTTATTAGAATGGAGCTGATCTCTCCTCCAGCCCTGGGAAAGCTGCTTCACAGCAGGTTTGAGCAGGGCATCTATACCATAATTAGAACAACATTTAGACTATGAACAATGGAAATAATTAGCGTATAGTAATTCTTTAAGCTCTTGTCTTTACAGTTCTCTGTTACTAATATCTGGTTTGATAAAAACATCAATATTCTCCATCCTAATTATTAGCACCTACACATTCTCTGCCTACGTTATCTTTGGAAGAAGTAAGAACTAACAGCTAATGCATGAGAAAATAACGACACTTATTATATTGAAAGTCTGAACTTTCCAGTCTTTGAATGTGTGCATTTTGCTGGCTTACGACAGATCCAATGCTGATCCTTCTTCCCCTAATTATAGAGGTAAATAGAATTGTTAACCCAGGTAGTGTAGGACCTGCTAACGGTCATTCTTTGAAGTGGCAGCAGGCTTAAGGCGCTTTGGCCAAAGGGTTGAACTAAATGACCCTTTTTCAAGAGAATATGTATGTATTGCACTGTGTATTTTTGTCACATGGAAGATAGCTTTGGGCATCTTGTTTGTTTTTTTGTTGTAACATTAACCACGCCCTCTAGCACCCTTTTGACACATATACATACTATATATATTATGTGGTAATGTTTTGGGTTTCTAGAGCTTGTTGGGTATCTGTGTGTTTATTAACTATGGCAGCTGCTCTCGGCTGTTTTGGGGAGGTCAGTGGCTCCTCCCCCAAGGTTAAGACGCCCTCCCCCTTTCCAGTTGGTAGTCAGTTTTACATTTGGCTGGGTTACGACAAATCCAATGCGATCAGTTTCTTCCCCTAATTATAGAGTAATAAGAATTTTAACTCAGGGAGTGTTAGGACCTGCTTAATTGTCATGCCTTGAGTGGCAGCAGGCTAAGACGCTTTGGCCAAAGGGTTGAACTAAATGACACTTTTTCAAGAGAATATATAGATATTGCACTGTGTATTTTGTCACATTGGAAGTAGCTTTGGGCATCTTTGTTTGGTTTTTGTTGTGTGCATAGCACACCTAAATATTATATGTACAAGTGCCATTTGAGCAGTTAGCAGTATCACAATGTTACATTGTTTGTTTTTTTTTTAATGCATTTTCCCATAAACTCAATCTGAGATGTCCAACATTCGAATTCACTATACCAAATGCTACTCTCTGAACTGATGAAACCACAATCAATGGTTGTTGTATAATCGAGCTGCCACATGGAAAGGGACCTAGCTATCATATTTACGCTGGCTGTTGCCACTGCTATATTTAGTACAACAGCGCACGATTTAGACTTGGTATCCTAAAAAGATAAAGCCAACATACAGGAAATGTGCCAAGGATTGGGGACATTTTTATAAACTGTGGTGAATATAACAGATTCTTTATAACTGTATATATATATTGTAAGTATTCAACTCATATTCAAAGAGATCGTTTCTGTGAAAGAATGCTGAATCACTAACAAATGCAGCCTTGTTTTCGTTCAGACGTATAACACTAAAAAATAAAAAGAAAGATAAGAGTTAAATCTACGTGGCAGCTGAGTAACTAATGAGTAATTAATGCAGGTGAGGTTGGGAGAGGCTTTATGGTGATTTACAGTTGAGATGCTGTTAGTTCACGGAAGATTTTTTGAGGTTAACCGAGCTGAATTCTCTTAGTTACTCTCCGAAAGGCGTGTCCTTTCCTGTGTTATGTCATTAAAACACACGAGGCATTTTCCAGGGATCAGTTTCCTGAACTGAGCTGAAGCTTTAAGACGTAGCTACTACATACGGGACCACCAGGGGGGAGTACTAACCCCATGAAGTAGGTAGATTACAAGGCCTGGGTTCTAGATTTCTGTCAGCTGATGCAATGCCAGATTAATGCTTTGATCATCATGTTAATAACATTACTCCTTTCATACAGATTAATCCTATCTTTATAATATTATTTCCTCACGACATACATTATTGTTTCGTCATATATCTCTTAATGGTTGCTAGATTTATTGTATTGTATGTATTGTATGTCTTATTTTATATAGCGCCAAAAGTGTTATCAGCCTTCACAAAGAATACAGTACAGGGATTATAATATACAATAAGTGCAGCAAAATAGACAATGAGGAAAGGAAATCCTGCACCGAGAGCTTACAATCTAAATGGTTTGATAGGGAACTTACAGAGACAGCAGGGTGAGGAAATAGTGATGCTGTAGATGGCCGTGCTTGGTAAATGGGTGGTAGGATGACTGAGTGTGGGACAGTAACCTGATGCAGGCATATTGGGATGCTTGATTTGTGGGGCAAGTTTTAAGGTTAGTCAGTATTAAATGAGAGGTTAACACAATTTAACAGGGAAGAGATGCAGGGAGGCGTGGGTGAGATCAGGTGTATGTCTGGCTTCGGCTTAGGGGAGATCCCCAGCAGCAGAAGGAGTAGATAGACGGTGTGAATAGAAGATTTGTGTGGGTGTTTTTTTATTGAGGTTTAAGAAGTTGTTGGGAGAGAGGTGTATAATAATGTGCAGTGGGAAGTGGATTATGAACAGAGACATTCACAAAGGAGTGAGGAAATAGTAAGCAGAAAAAAGCAGTAGGGAGGGTATAGTGAGATGCAGGAGGAGAGACTTCCCCCAGGTACTGGAGGATAGAAAAGAGTACAAAAGATCACAGCTTTTGGAAAGTTAATTTCTCATTGCAAAGTTGTTGTGCAGCGCCAGATATTCCTCAATTCTTCACCTCCAATTTGAACTCCAAAACTGAACTCTGCCACCAGACACTTTAATTGTGACACTAAGATGGGACACACACCTAGATGGCATGGTCTTAAATACTCTAAAACCACACGCCACTTAACAAAAATTAAGGGAGGGTTTTGTCTAATCAACTCTCACAGACATACTGATTACATTTTAAATTCTGTAGCATGATGGTAGAATTCGCTCAGAAACATACCATTGATAAATGAATAAGGCCTCAGTCCTTACAGTATGAAATGTTCAAGGCTTCCTCCAAAATAAAAGGATTATAGAAAGAAAGGGCTAAGAAAAGTTAGTCACAGCCTTCCTTTTCGTACTTAAATATCTTTCTTCTTTATTATGCGATTATAGCCTCAAAAACAGTTTAAACAGTGTTAACCACCTAGTGCGTACAACTTGTGACAGAAGAGCGCTCAGGCCTACTTGGCCCTTGTACTACTAGAGGCCCAGTAGAAGGGTGTTGAGTAGGCCCAAAGCGCTATCCTGTCAAAGGTATGTATGAGCTAGGTTTGTTACAGGGTTTGGACTGTTAAACTGTTTTTGAAGGTTATAATTTCATATATAAGAAGAAGATATTTAAAGGATTGAAGTTGAAGAAAGTGCTGAGGTCATTCCACAGGCACCCCGGCTACCAATTTTAAGGAGACGCAAAGAAGCATAAAACTACATCCAGTAAGTGCTATCCCACTTTCTAGACAGCATTATATTGTATGTGATTGAAATGGCATTTTAACTTGTGCATGTTTTATAATCAGAAGTTTCATGTACGGCCAATTAATGAAGCAATTACATTTGCATTATGAGTGCAAAAAAATGTATTGGGATCATATAAATCACTTTTCTTCTCAGTTATTTTTCTAGTACTCTATTGTAATCCCAAGGGAGCATAAAATATACATTTGCAACAGAAGTAATTTCTTGAGTTGGGTGTTGGATTTCTCAATGATCTTTCCAAATCCCAAGAGTCAATTTACGGAACACCTTTTTTCTGGAAATGGCTAAAATGTACTCTTTCTTTCAAGGGCACATCAATTGTATGCTTTATTAGCTAGTCTTCACTGGACAAAAGTTATCCAACACTCTCCAATTCATAGATAAGTTGCAGTATGGGAAGTATTGGTAAGCATGTAGAAATAGCAATTGTAAAATATATGTGTATGCCCCTAAATAAAATATACTGTGCATGCCACAATAAAATATACTGGAGTGCCCTAAAAAAATTACTTGCATGCCTAAAAAATATACTGTTCAACTTATGCTTTGATTGTTGAATATGATGTTAAATAGAAAGCATGTTTAAAATCAATAAGGATTGTGATACATTAGTCATTAATTTTAAGCAGCAGTCATAGCGTGTGTTTTTTCTCTCCTTTAATATGTGCATCAATACAATAACACACAATGATAAGTAATTAGCTAAGCGCGATCAATCGTTCTCCTGTGATCGATCAGCGAAGATTCGGCTCGGGGGTTACTAAATGGCTGCAGAGGAGTTATTGACTCAGTATCTTGATTGTAAATGGTTCCATAGAAACAAAAAATGGTTGTTACATTATTAATACTAAAAAAGTCATTCAGAGTTGTTTTAAAATGTAAAAAAATGACACGTCTCTCATAGTACAGAAATGATGTATTAAACAAACACACACATGAGGATATTGCTGGCCTGCATCTTTAAACCTACTGTCAATTACTAGTAGCCATGTTTAAAATGGTATACAGTTCTCTCTCATGCTGGCAGTAAACCTGGTAAGTATACAGGATTGCCAGATCAATCATGGAGGTTTGCCCTCACACCCTGGTGAGGTGTCTATGTACACTAGGGGAGTGGTAAACATACTCTGTCCAATGTTAGGTGACCAGGAGGTGGTGGCTATTCCTACAGTTATATAAGACACAGAACTGCCAAAAGTAGGAGTTCAATGTGTGCGTCAACTAGTTGTTCAAGAGTGTTTTGATCAGTGGTTCGGAGAGTTCAAGTTATGTATAGAGAGACCTACATGTGTTCGGGACCTGACACAGGCGGGCATCTCCCGAGGGGAGAGGTGACCCAACACCATAGGAGGAAAGACCTTCTAAAGGATGTGCGGTGCAAGAATGAGTGGCTAAGCTGACCGCTGCGAGGGGCAGTCTGCCGAACCTGTAATAAAGATGCCCTTATTCATCAAAACCCTCATTGTGAGTGTGAGTTACTCAGCAGAGGAAGGCACCAAGAAGGAGTTCCTCATCAGATCCATCTCCCTGCGGACGCAGAGATCCTGATGAGGTGGGAGGGCTGCTGCACTGGATATAGTAGGGACTCAAAGCAAACTACCTCAGCGCTGTCTTGCTGAATACCCACTAACATCATGCGGGAGACTCAGTAGTACTGTAGCCAACAGGTGCACCACAAGACAAACACCATGTAATGGGGATCGGTTAGACCACAGGGGCCACTCTAGATGGGTGGGTCAAGGAGGGTCCAGAAAACCGTTACAACTAATATTGAAAGCTAGATTTATTACGGAGAAAAATACTGTAGTATTGGTAGTGACACCTATTGCAGAACCAACGCAGGCATAAGTTTATAGTGATCTATGTTTAAAATGCATAAGAAGTCAAAGTAAATCACTGCGAGTGCTCATTTGCATGTCATTACCCAAAATTCCTGGCTACAGGGAAGAAATAATGGGAAAGGAAGGGTTGCAGACCTGTCTGAGATGTGTCAATGTGCCTCACAAGTGGTATTCTTTATTTGATACAAATAAAGTAATGGAGAGAAAAGCTGGAGTGATGATTCAACATAAGGTGAGTAACAGAGGAGTTTGAACTATGGCAGACACTTTTGGTGTCTTAGCAAAAGAGCAATAACAAACAATACAGTGATCAGACAATGTTGGATAACGTCCAATTGTGTGCTATTCGCACGAGTCAGCCTGGGTGATGTCAACCTACGCAGCTGTTATTGCTCGAATTTCCACCAAACCTCTTCTAGGTGTTTTTCCATTTCAGTATGTCCTGTTTGCCTGCTTCAGTTTCTGGGAAGTGTATTATGTCCCCAGAGATGTCAGGTTTTCTCCTGTGCTGTTGCTTTACTACTGACACCAAGCAAGGAAATATACAACAGCATTTTACAAGTTGGTGACAGTGTACGTATGTTAGATTGCTCCCTAAAGTATGTGCTTCATTTTAGTCAAAGAAAGAGAAACCATACAGTAATCTCTGGTATGTATACAAGATTTCTTGTACTGTATACTAGAAAAAGCAAAAAGTATGTTGCCATGTAGAGTATATACTTACCATAAATAACAGTGAGTAATGAGTAGAGTGATTATTGTTTATTTTACCTGGTGTGGTAGTAACTTCTAACAATATGTGCACATAGTAAAATCATAATATCTCCTTATAGAAGGAGCGACACTCTTTAAGAGTACCAACGGTGAGGTTTTAAAGGTAATCCCTGCTTCAGCACAGGTGGCATTACAACTACTGAACCCCTGTGCTGAAGCAGAAATATGCTGGAAACCTGACCTGTTGGTGTGCCTTGAGGACTGGAGTTGCCGCTCCTGCTTTTTAGAGAATAAAGCCCTGCAAACAGATTTTGATTGTTTAATAAAGCAGCAATCCCACTTACTTTTTTTTTAAAATTCACTTTTTTACTTATTGAATGGGGTGTCCTTCTGAGCTATTTTTGTTGCTCTGAAGTCCTCCACTTCCAAGATACTTACCCGTTTAGTTGGCGGTGTTCTACTCCTATAGGGAAGTAAAAAATGGCCTCGTATCCTGCTAGCGCGTGGGCCATATAGGAATTTGTGGAGTGTGAACGAAGGATGATGTCGTTTCCCAATCGATGTAGCGCGGATATGAAAGTCCAAGATGGACCACGACAGCGAACCGTTAGTATCTCAGAACCGGTGAGTTCCCAGTACACAGTTTCAGCCTCTGGGGAGTCCGTTCTTAAAAAAAAGAAAAAACTCAAGCTGTAAAAATTGACAGAGAACGCCCTTTAGGGCCTCAGTTATACCAAATGCTGCAGGCGGCAGCGCTATTTTGTGATGTCATGCAGCGCTGCTGCGGCAGCCATAGTGATTATACAGGGGAGCCAGTGGAGAGCAGGCAAGGGAGCGTGGCCGCGAGCGGTTCGCCCTCATTGGTGTGTAACCGGTCATGTGAAGCGGCCGTTACCAACCAGAAGAACACAAATCTGCAGATCGCGAGGAGACGGCCCCGCCGCAGCTCCACGCGGCGCGCAAGCTGCAGCAGGTATGTGCGCTGCGTATTGTTTTTTTAAAGTCATTTTCGATATATCACAGCCAGATTTCTAAATTTGCCGCCCCTAGGCACTTGCCTGTGTTGACGCCAACTCAAGCTGCTTGGAATCTCAGTGTCAAAGACGCTGCGATGTCACCAACGTGACATCATACGGCGGCGCATTGCCATGGAAGTGTGACGTCATGACGTCATTTGTTGTCGCGATGTCACATTGCCATGGCAATGAGACATCATGTGACGTCACGGTGGCGGCATCAGCAGTCAGTAGGACGCGGGATTCCAATTAGGTCTCAGAGGACCTGACCGTGCGGCAAAAATATATGGGGGGCGGAAATTTGTGCCACCCCAAAATGTTGCCGTTAGGCTCGGGCTAATGGAAATCTGACACTGATTATAAATGAAGATGGTGGCAAACAACACATTTCCTTCTGGCAAAGGGAAATGCTAAATATCCTAGAAGATTCTTCCACACAAATTTAGAGGATATGGTTTAAGTTTTGCATGGCTCTTAAAATATGCTTCAGGAGACTATTTCCTCAGGCTCCAAGAAGCTTACACGTATGTTCTACTTGCAACTGTGTTGAGGGCCCTCAAGAAGCACAGGGGGTAAGAAAATGGTTCATTAAGTTGCTGCATGTGCCACAGAGCGATTTGACCAAACAATGTTACATCACCTCAGACCCGGCAGAGTTTTTTTATGTGGAAAAATGTAAAATCAAGAAATTCTCAATGCAATTTAATAGACGCCATAATATATGGGATATTTAATTCCAAAACTCCCCCAAATGGCAAAATGAAGGCAAGCAAGGAACAGACAGTATTTACATGATGCAGAGCAAAATGCACGTTAATTAAAAAGGCTCTTTTGAAGCAATCCAACGTTTTCAGGCTTGCACATAGATCAAACAAATTGTTGAGAGAGAAAATAACTTAAATGAAGTCTCTTTTAACCTGTCCTTTGCTTCACTAGAGGACTACTTGGGTGCACTACCAAATTATAACTGCTTCTGCAGTAATGAAGGATGGGGTTATGTATATAGTGAAGTGTCTGAAAGAAAATATATTAATTCACTTTACTACCGTGTAAAACGGAACACTGGCTGTTAAATGTCAGATGTGCATTTGCGATAAGCACTATCTTTTTTAATCAAGTATTACAACAACTCTCTCAGGCTGAACTACAACAACATTAGCAAAAAAGAAGGGATTTTAACTTAGGACATGAGGCAGCATCAAATGGCTTTTGAGATGGAATGTATTGTATTATTTAGAGAACAGAGCCGAGAGCTAATGAATGAAGTATCTATGATAATGTGTACATTCAATGTATCAATTAGAAATGAGCTGAGTAAAGCTTGTGTGAGCGTCTATACTGGTCTGAGAAGTCCAGTTTACCCCCCCCTACCCAACATTGTTCTTAAGTGGTTCTCAAACACTTGGAAAGCTCATAGTGTATTCGATGTTAAATCACAACAATATGAAAGATTAAGTGCAATAGTAAAAAAAAAGTGCTTTACCTCAGGTCTTAGAAATAAATATGATACAATGTAAAAAGATGAAGTAGTTACAGTGCATGATTTATCCCTTTGCACTGTATGTAATGCTGTACAATGTGTGAAGGGGGCTCCATGTCAAATTTAATACAGTATCGAGAGTGCTTGTTCTGACCAGGTTGAGGGTGCGTGTCCAAAATTCACATCTCTCTGAGGCCGTTTTGTCTTCTCTTCCTTGAAGATGCTACATGTTGTCTATGGTTAAGCCTTTTAAAATATGGGGGCAACATTTACAGTACAATAGAATGAAAATGTCATTCAAAATAGATGTAAATGATTTAAAATAAGCAGGCATGATGTAAACACGTGTTTCTTCTCCAAGCCAAAGGTAACCATCGAAAAACATGTATATTCGCTGTAGAAGATATTGATGCTTTAGACATGTACAGCACCACATCGATGATCATTACCAGGATACCTGTGCATGTGTTGTGGAATAGCATGAATATACAAAGGCCAGAATGCAAACCACACAGTTCATTTGGGGAGTTTATGCACCATATCAGGTCTATATTCTCCTTCCAATAGCACATAAAGATCATATCTTTTTTTTTTCAATTGTACGTATTTGTAACTCCTAATCCAGGGTTTTTGAAGATCTCTCTTCGACTTAGTCTTATTTCGATTGTAGTGAATGGTGGCTCTATCCCTTCCGTAGGCTGATCACCTATAGCAATACTCTATGAAATTGTGAAGATCTGCTCTTTGTTTCCCTTCTTAACAAAGTATATGCTTGATTCAGGTTTATCGTTGAAGCTGCTATCCATGTCTTATTTTGATGGCATATTGACATGAAGAGCGGTGTACACCGGTTATTCAAATGCTCAGGGCTCAAACAAGATTTTGGTGTGACTCCACCGAGACAATCCCTTTCCTCAAACTTAAGGGATGCCCCTGGACGTCTTGCTACTGCCCTCTGGGCATGAATAGCTCTTTGTAAAAGCTCCGGTTACTGTTCCCGAACTATATTTGTAGATAGTTATCAATCCCTCTATATGCCTTTTTTTCTAATGTAAAATATCTAATTAAATAGTGCTTCTACATAATATAGATTGTCCATCCTTTATTAATTTGGTGGCTCTGCTATGCACCATGCTGTAAACTCATGATTATGACACCAGAAGCAGCAGAAGCACTTCCTTCTAAAATCTCTTCTATTTTGAGAGAGGAGACCACTATTATACACACTCAGGTCACTGGGAAACAACAGGTACTTCAACATCCACGTAGTAACCCCCATATTGCTGTGATAGATCTTATGCAGGGTGACAATTCAACCAGTTTGAACTGTGGAGCGTTCTATCCCCTGCAATCAGGGAAGATGGATTACGAAATCAAAAATCTCAATCGAGAAGCATTTTTGCATCACTGCGTTTTTAATCTGGGCCGTAGTGCTACTACACAAAGCCATTCAACTGCAGCAAAGACTTTGATTAGGAATAATTCTGACGTGCCAATTACATGAATTAATACAAAAAACTAATTTGTGGGAAATTGATTGCTTTGATTGTTATGTAAGTTTGTATAGTGTTTAAACATTTTAAGGTTACTTTGTAAGTGAACAGGTTTTGGGTTATATGGACCAAAAGTTCGGTATGTGTTGGTATTATTATTGGACACATAGTGTTATAATGTCTATTAAACTGCTTTAGATTTAAAAGCTATTTTATATTTAGGAACTCGACCACGTTGCAATACACTAAAAACTTAGGTTTTATTAATGTTAGTTTTTGCATAGGGTGGTTTTTCTATCTAATTATAAATTAAAAGATATACATTACATACTGAGCAATCCTATTAGTATATCTGGGTACCGGTGTCCATCCTGGGTTGTTTCTTGGTGGGTTTGAAGGACTTTCTCTCGCTATCTTGTCATGTTAAGCTAAAGGAGTCATGTAACTTACCACGTACGCCTATTCTAATGAGACACTAAAGGCATGTTTTTGCATTAATTAGGCTTGTGGATGGTTGTCAACATCAGGAGAACAGAAGTTCTAAGTGATTTGATAACAAGATGGTATGAGCCCAGAGATAACAGGAGTTTGCGGATCTGGCCTTGACAACCTCAGAACGGCTACGGTGTTAAATATCCTAGAAGCACGGGGCCCCGGAGCTGCATATAACACAGTATTCAGCACCGGAGAGCTCCGCATGCAATCCGTATAATAATTAAAAAAACAACGGACTGTTTATCAAACACTGTATTTACTAAAGCACATAATGTCAAGTGAAGCAGGATTACTGCACGTAAAAAGCCTGGCGGTCATTTGTCAAAGCAATTATCGAAAATGACATGAAGATGGGCTCATACAGCCAAAAAGATTTTTATCCCAGGTTAACAAGATCTGCTAGGTAACGGTGGGAAATAATGCTACGTGTGGGTACCAGCGGTGGGAGTCCTGCAAATAAATCATAAAGTCACATTTTATGTAGTATCATTTTATTTTATATAGCGCCATACAATGTACTATGACGCTTACAACAGGTAGCATATAAAGAATTAATTAAAACAAATGGGTGGATCAGAGCAACAGG
>WSYH01001610.1:0-113998 GCA_036426205.1 Ascaphus truei | reverse complement strand
ATTTATTTATATAGCGCCAAAAGTGTACTCAGCGCTTCACAAAGAATATAGTACAGGGAATTATAATAATACAATAAGTGCAGAAAAAATCAGACAATAGGAAAGGAAATCCCTGCCCCGAAGAGCTTACAATATTATTTTATTATATTACTTAACCATCGCATGTGGTTATTACTGGTTGAGAGGTTATAACTGTTACAGTCTACAGGTTTTTAGTAAGTTTTCATTTTAATTTGTTCGTTTTAAATGCAGATACAATGATCTAGGAATTCGACTTCTATAGAACTAAAAGTAGAAGTGAATTTAAAATTTTGATCATTTTGATTGGTTTTATTAAAAAATTCTAATAAGCTGTTCCTAGAAAAAGCTGGCATGATGCCAAGAATACTGCTGCACCACAAAAATATAATGAAAAAAGAGGATGACAAAAAACTATTTATTGTAAAATGGAGAGATTACATTGACATGTTTCACGCAAAAGGGCTTTTCAATGTGTAATACAGGCCACAAAAAGAGGAGCCCAGTAGATGAAAAAGAAATGTTCAACTTAAGCTCATATAAATTAACTAAACAAGAAATAAAAGTGTTACAAAAGGGCCAAACTTTTGCATCCACCTACAAACACAATTATTTTAATCTTTATATAGATTTGAATAAATATGTGAGGAAACTTGCTATAAAGCGTTCTTTTGCATGAAATGTTTTAGAAACAGGTAATCGAATTGAAAAACAAAATTCAGACAGAGGGAATCAATTGGGATTCGAGGTTTTCAGACACACAAATTTAAAAAGGAAATCTACAGACGAGACCACGAGTTTTCTAAAGCTTGCTTTAAACTAGCCCTGTTACATTCTGGGTATGTGCTGGATGTAACCTGATTAGTTTAAGGCAAGTGTAAGGCATTTATGCATTGACTAATGACCCATAGGATTAACAAAGCAGGGGTCCCTGGCAGTCCCATTCAGTTAATCTGATGGGCCATTATTAAATACAGAAATGCTGGGTCTAGTTTAAGGCAAGTTTAAGGTATGTATCCATCATGTACCTTGTTCTTTTTGGCGATTGCCACTGGTTTGTGTTAGAATAACCGTGGGCACTACAGTACTGCACCGACACACTTTATTCGAGCAAATACCCAGTATGTACCTGGCAGATACCTGGAATGCGCCGCTCCTCACCTCTGACAAGCCCCGTTGCGTTTGCTTTCCCAGCCTGGGTTCATGCCTGGCTGATGGGCGGCTGATCTGTTAAATGATAATGATTAGGATTTAATAGGCTGCAATGCTTCGCGTGTCTACCAGATGGCATAAATTCATGAATTGTAATGCAGTATATATATATATACTGTGCAGTATTGCAGCCAGGGGGAATAAAATGCTTCAATCCCTGCCTGGAAAATAACCCAATGCACTCGGGCAGAAAACAGTCACAAACCTCAATACACCCGGGTTTACCCGAATTCGTGGGACTAGCCGAGCTCGAATAAAGTGTGTCGCCAGTGTACATGCTTTCCTAGCCAGAGTAAAGGCAATTTTGTAGACACTTTTCATCAGTAGTCAACAAAGAATTTGAGAATTTACAAAAAGCAGAATATTAAATCAAATACAATCTCACAAAAGAAGAAAAACCTGCATTAGATCATTTAACAAAAATTTCACAAATAGTAATAAAAAGTGCGGGGAGGGTCTTGGGGTATTGTCCTGAAGGACAAGAAAAGATACGATTATGAATCAATGAAAATATTAGGAGACAAAAGAACATATATGGTACTATAGCAGAATCCAACTGAAAGGTATAACACTTTATTGAAAGAACTCTTAATAGAGGGGAAACAGAAACAAATAATAACAGATACAGAGTAAAAAAAAATATTTATACAGTAGATAACCCAAATGTTGCAGCGTTCTACTTTTTAGCTAAAGCCCATAAATCCTCCAGGACATCCAATTATTTCTGGAATAAATTAAATAAGTTCAAATTTATCACAGTATGTTGATTATCATTTGCAAATCTATGTTACCAAATTTAAGTCCCATATAAAAGATAGTGCCCATGTCATCAATATCTTAAAAACAATAAAATGGAAAGAAAATGACAAATTAGTGACGTGTGATGTCACGTCACTATATACAAATTTTGTGCATTAGCAATGACATGAAGCCATAAAACATTTTTTTTGATTTAGATGCAACTTGGCATAAAGATCAGAACCAATTCATTTTGGATATTATTAACTACATACTTAATCATAATTATTTTATTTTCAACGACAATTTTTATTTGCAGTTTTGCGGAGCAGCAATGGGTACCAGGTTTGCACCCAGCAAAGCCAACCTTGACAAATTAAAACGAAAACTTACTGCAAACCTGTAGACTGTAACAGTTATATCCTCTCAACCAGAAATCACCACATGCGATGATTAAATTATATTCCCAGAGGAGAATTTAAACGAATTAGAAGGAACTTTAATGATAGCAGACCATTTTAAGAACAATCATAAGTACTGACAAAAATGTTTCAAGAAAGAAAATACAAGGATACATTAATACAGGAAGCTCAACTTCAGGCATTAAATGGGGATAGAGATAAATTCATTGAATCCAAAAAAGAAAAGAATATTAATCAATTTAATAAAAATGCAGTAACTTTTATAACAATTCAATTCAGAATATAGAAAGATACAAACAATTAAAAAAACCATAATCATATTCTTCAAGAAGATCCTTTATTAAAAGAATATATAATGGCAAGACCAAAGATAATATACACAAAAGCGGATAACATCGAAAAGCGAATTGCACCAAGTATCCCTAGGGGTGAATCAAATGAGGGTGGCTGGTTAAATAAACTTTCCCAACTGTTTTTTTAAGTGTGGAAAATGCAAATACTGTACTGTAAGAATGGATTGGCAGGAAAATAGTTCACTTCCAAAAAGACTGGAGAAAGCTTAAAAATTAAAAAGTTTATTAACTGTGAAAGTAAAGGAATAATATATCTTTTAACATATCCCTTCAACCAACAATATGTTGGTTGCACAAAAATAAAACAAAGGATTGGTGAGCATTATTTGAATATCAAAAAGATACTAGAGACCCACAGTGTTTCGAGTCACTTTAAGAAATACCATTCATGTAATCCGGAAGGTCTCAAATTAATTGGAATAGACAAAATTGAGATAGATAAAAAAGGAGGTGATCTGGTTATAATTATTTTTTTAGTGGAGGAGGTGATCTGGTTATAATAATTTTTTGAAAGGTGTATTGCAAGAATATATATACTAAATATTTTCAGCTATGTTCTAATACATGAGGTTTTTATAACAGAGCATGGAACTATGAATTAGAACTATATCTAATTATCAAAAAAGTTTCTCAAGCAGAACTTTAAAGATAGAAATCTAGTTTAGACACGTCCTGTAATGATCTTCATATTGAATTTTTAATGATGTACAGATGCAGCGGCCGTTATTAGAACAAATCACGGCACCGTTTTCGTGTGTGCTGCTGTACTCCACATGGCATTCATGCAGCCAATCACCCAAGGTACTTGTGTTTTCTCAGTTGCTTTGTTTGAATTTCATGGATTATTTGCAATTAAATGCAATGAAATTAATGAAATGTAATGTGTTACAGTACAGTGCTAATGTGCTACTGTGTCAATTTCAGGTGTTTAAAAGCCAGAACACTAAAATGCAATTTTCTGCACTCGTCTGCGCCGTGGTACGGTTGGAAGAAATCTCGTGCCATGACATGGGTATTCCGAGGTATACACCGCGTGAAGTGTTTCAATAATGGCCACTGCATCTGTATTCACAATCAAATTAAGTGCCAACCTATTTTTTTCATTCCATTTTGGTTTTTATATTTTATAGATATTAGATGTACTCACCCACCAGCCACCCTGCGCCAAATCTCCCCACATCAAATGCCCGGAAGACTGATGATTGATTTAGGATATAGAAATCGGGAAAGGAATCCAGATGTCAGGCTAAAACACTCAGAATTTTCATGTGTGCATTACATATTAAGGGAGTGATAGTGTTTCCTCTTACGGTAGTCCGCCTCCCTTTCACATGGCAGGGTCAGAACAACATGTGTGCAATCTATTGCACCCATTACATTGGGTAGCCCGGCTATGTTATAAAAGCTAGTCCTACATTCCTGCCACTATATCTATCTGCACACAAGGAACATCTATACAATTCCTAATACGTTGATTCAGTGCACATAGAAACTTGCTAAGGGCCTGCGAGAATGTTGTCTGCGAAACCCCACCCACTATGCCCACAGAAGCAAGAAAATGTAATGAGCTGATCATTTTAACAAGACCAGGGACTGCATGATCTCTGCCTGTTATGGGCTCTAAATCTTGACTTAACTCCACTTAAAGAGCCAAGATAGCTGCTGAGCTCAATCTACGGTATATCGACTGATGATCTCTGCCTCACTGTGGCCCTCCAATGTTTTCTGGTAGTTGTACAACCGTTGGTAGCCCACCAGAACCACCACCCTGCAAAGGCTTTTGTCCCTCTCCACAGACCCCACTTTTCTATACTGTGTATTAAAAATAATTTAAAAAAATAGTGAAATGTGCTGTAAGAGCTGTGCGGGTAGACATAAAGAGATGGATTGCTTCCCTCTGATCTCTCTGTGCAGCTCTTACAGAATTACAAGATTAACACAGTGGGAGTCCCATTCAGAAGCAGGGACTTTGCTGCATTAATCCTTCTGTTAAATTCACTGTTCTCTGTACCATGATCACAATGAGCCATGAGACAGCTTTCACTTAGGCTGTGCGCCATTCGGTCCACGTGTGGCTAACCTAGAAAGAAAATAGCACTACATCTGTATGTACAATTATACATTTGGCTTTTAAGAGTAGTGCTCTGTACCTGGTGGTTACTGATGCAGCGGCCGTTATTTGAACACTTCACGCGTCATGTACATCGGAATCCCGATTTGAAACCGCGGGATGAATTCCAGCCTTCCCGCACTAAGATGCAAGCGCGGCGAGTGCAGAAAAACAAATTTTAGTGTTCTGGCTTTTAAAAACATGAAATTGACACAGTAGCACAGTAGCACAGTACTGTACACATTACAATTCATCCATTTTATTGCAAACGAAGAAACAGAATCCATGAAATTCAAACAAAACATCCGCGATAAGCGCGGGTGCCTTGGGCGATTGGCTGCGTTCATGCTGCGTGGGGTACAGCAGAGAACTCAAAATTGGCACCGTGATGTGTTTGAATAACGGCCGCTGCATCAGTATGTAGTTCCCTATAACTAAAATGTCATTCCTTTACTTCCACTACTGTCTGCTGTGGACTATCCCCCCTCTTGCCTGGGTACGTCTCGGTTTTGTGCTGTTGGTCTCTGAGTCTACTGCTTTAGATCCTTCATCCCTTTTAGTAAGGATGATGTTGTGCTGTCATGTGCTTCCAGTATCTGCATCTTTCACCTTTATTCCACCAGGTCTGCCTGCAATCCAAAGCCCATGGTGAATACTGGGGCACTATTCGTATGGGTCCCTCTGTGATGTTTTGACTGCTGCCAGCTTTTGTTTTTTCCACCCACATCTCTATAACTACATCTCAAGAGCTGCTGTGGTTCTCACGGTCAGGACCTTCTGCTATGTCTGCTGAGGAGTCCTGATCCCAGTGCATTATACTGTATATGAGGTGGCTGTTTTTTAAAAGTAGAAAAGAAGGGGAGTGGTTCGGCGATGTATTGATAAAAGTGTGTCTGTGTTATTTTGACATTTTCGGCCTGGTCCCAGATTTGGGGAATAATCTCCCAGACTTTTGGGGCAGAAAGTCAAACAATATGTTTTGGCATTATTTGCCATTTTATCTCCAGTGTTAGTTGGTCTTATATTTAATTTGAGCAGCAGAGTGGGGATAATGTTTCAGGATTGTCATTAGCTCTGGTGAGTTCTGCTAAAACGCAGCCATCTTAAAGGCCGCCGGAAGTCCCACTATTTAAACTTTATATTTGTATATTTTATTTATTAATTCGAATTTGGAAAAGCAGGGCAGTATGTTAGATGTTCTTAGATCCTCATATTGTAAAATTGTAATTGACACATCTTTCAAAATATCATTTTCCTTAATATTGCTCTTATGGCTGTTAGTTAGCCAGGTTCAATATCCCATCAGGGAATTGAAACAATTGATTTAAACATTAATGTAAGAAACTTGGCTACCTATCTTGTAAAACTTTTTGTCAACCTAATAAGGGGAAAGGGGGAGGAGAAACCCTAGTGGAGACAGTTCATAAATAAACTTTTCTCCAATATTTAAGTATATAATGTTACATAAATGCCAACAGAATACAGAACATGGATACTGTATATATTTCTTAAAAAGATATTGTTGAAAATTAAAGTTTATGCACTAGTATCCTGACACTCTTTTCAAATCTTTCCTCCCATTAACTCTTTTAATACTTTCCTTATCTGGGAAATGCTTAACATCTACACCCAAAATAATATTTCACCTTTTCTAAGTTTATGGGTCTTCTTCAATCTAGGAGATAAATAGATATTTTTCACATGCCACAAATAAAATTGAATTATTTTACCATTTTACTAACTGTAAATTTGATTGATAGATGTCTTTTAAGTTATGATGAATGATATTGTTAATGCCCAAAAACTTGCTTTACAATATTCTGTTAAATTAATTTGAGCTTGTTTGATATTATAGTTTTGTTTAAGAGCATTATAGTTAGTTTTTACCAGGATGATTCATTGAGCAAAACAAGGTAATTAAATAAATTGTAATTTATTCGGCATAAATTTGCTTACAAACAATAATACACAAAAAACAGACAAAAAGACACACTTACTTTGGGTGTGGGGTTGAAAACTAGACTTTCGTAGATACAGAGAACTCTATGGAGAGTTTTACCCTGACCGGGACTTAGGGGCCTATGCAGAGAGCTGCGAGAAGCCCAATCTCGCCAGTTTTTAGCCAAATATGCCTATAGCAATTTAGTAAATGGCGAGAAACTGGCGAGATGAGTAAAAAGCGCCAGTTTTATTTTTTTGTTTTAAAAACTCGCCGCGCAGGTGGCGAGAAGCAATATCTCGCCAGTTTTAAAAAGGGCCGTATGCAGGAAGCCCCGATCACCATCTCGCCGCTGATCGTGCCATTAAAATGGAGAGATGTTCTCCAAATAGCTCCGCCAACAAAAGTTGGCAAGAAGCTGGAGCTGAGCGGCGAGAGGGACCATAAAAAAAAATCATCCCCTTTCCTGGCTCGAATTGATGCTGGGGGGCTCCAGAGCTGATACCCAGGAATATCAGCACCGAAGGCCCCCGGCATGCATCCGAGGCAGGAAAAATGCATGTACAGCCCACTTCATTACCTTAGCGGGTAACCGCAAAGGCAATGAAGGGGTTAACCCACCGTGCCAGCTTTATTGTGGGTAGCAGGTGTGGGTGAAGGGGGTATGTGGCCCTTTGTGTGAGTTTAGGGCTTGCGGGGGGGTTGCGGGTGCACTTAACCCCTTCAGGACCGTAGCAGTTAATAACTCTAAGGTCATGAAGGGGTTAACCCCTCCCGCTACCCCCCCACAAGCCCTAAACAACCACCGTTGGGGCTAATACCCCCTTCACCCACCCCCACTACCCACAATGAAGAATAATCACACACAGCAGCCCCACACTAAATAAATAAATGTAAAAGAATAAATAAATAAATAAATGAATATAAATATATATATAAATATATATATATATATATATATATTTATATATATATATATTTATATATATATATAACAACAATACCTTTAACCCCTAACATACACATATATGCACATCAATGATACTATAGACCGGCGGGGGCCCTCGGGTGTTACCCGCAGGCCTGCAGTACCAATTATGTGCCCCCCCCCAAATTAATGAATAAACACATACATACTTTTAAAGAAATAACCCCCCCCAACACATAGAAGTATAGTTATGGCCACAATTACTATTATCCACAAAGGTATAATAGTGAATGTGCCCATTTTAAATACATTAACAGCAATAAATACATTAAATACATATAGTACTCAACCATGTCCGGCTGCAATGATGAAGGCCATCCTCATCTTCACCCTGGCCATGCCCCCTCCGCTGCTGCAAAACATACACAACAATGAAAACATCCAAAGTAATGTCCCCTAACCCCTTAATCACCATAGCGGTTATTACCCACTACAGTCATTAAGGGGTTAACCCACCCTCACTCACCACTCGGGATGCCTACATACCCTCCCACAGTAACCCCCCAGCCCCCGAGGCCTAACCACCCTCACCCACTACCCACAAGGGAGGCCTACCCACATACCGTTGGGGAACACCCCCCCCCCCCAACACCTACAGCACAATAATGTCCAAAATAACTATTATCCAGATAGGGATAATAGATTATTTGGCCATTATTAAAAACATTAACTAACATATTCAAATAAATTAAGTACTATTGACCTTATCAACAAGAAGTCTCATTCGCTAGCAACATCCTTGTCTTGCCCACAAAGAAACATAGCCAATACAATGCCAATACATTGCAATTACATTGAGATATCAATTAACCCCTTAAATACCATATCGGATAATAACCTCAAAGGTAATTAAGGGGTTAAGCCACACGGCCGCATATATATATATATAAATATATATATAATAGATATATATATATATATATATTAAAATATATATATATATATATATATATCTATAATAATATATATATATATATATATTATATATAAAAGAATAATATATATATATATATATATATCTAATATATATATATATATATATGATAAAAAGGAGGGAGAGTAGGGTCAAAAAAGGTGCACTCAAATGCTGAATTGAAAAAAGAAATGGACTTATTAACAAAGAGTATAAAAAACACAAAGACAGACCCACACAATTCACATGTCAGATCGCTAGCGACACAGCGTAAAACATCAAAGAGGTACAATTGGTCTGATAAGAGCCAAAGCAGGGTAACAATATATCATTACAAATATAACATAACAGAACTAGGGGAAAAATATTTCCCAAGTAATGTTTACTGAGATCGGCCGATCCAGAACAAGGTAGCAATGAATTAAATGGTAAGTAGATACAGACCACAAGAGAAAAATTGGATATATATGTAGTAAATGTACATAAACCTCTTAATGATGATGAAGATAATAGACACATAGCTAGAAATACATACAGTTGTGACCCTAAATGTGCTAAATCATGAATAAAGTGATGCCCAGATTGAGCTGCACATGTAATAAGTAGCAGCAGTGGTAGATCTATAAGTGCACTGGTAGCGCTCATACAGTATTAAAGTCCCCTGAGATACAGAGTCAAAAATAATGAGCAGTGGTGGTGTGGAATAACACAGGGACATAGAGCACTGCTGTGTGTGGTGTGCACAAGGCACTGGGAAATCCGGTGATAAATACCAGGCGTTACTCAGTCAGCAGCAGGAGAATCAGATGATAAAGACCAAAGTCTTGCAGTGGGACATCAACAGTAAAACGGAGGAAAGTCTCACCGTCAGTATGGTAAGGCACAGGGTCACAGGATGGAGGGGTGCTGTCACAGCTCTGCTCCTACGGCCGTTTCGCCAAAAAGGCTTCTTCCGGGAGCATACAGTACGTGTCAGCATAAAAAAAACTCTTAAAGAGCTCCGTTTTCCCGCCAAAAGTTCACTCCGTGACCAACAGCCAATAAGAAATTCTGAAAATAGAAACGTGTCAGCTGTTGCTATGTGGAAGTGAGCAGAAAATTGGAGGGGCAGTAATCCTTAAGAGACAGACATAAAAGACACAGGAAGTGGCATAATGTGATTAAAATCCGATAATTGCTAAGCAGAGTGTTGTAAAGCAAGGAGGCATGAATAAAAATATAAGTAAGCTAATTTAAAGAGTGATTAAATTGACAATATCTGAAGATGTCCATGAAATGGCATTATACTAAGTTAGATACCAAGTATTGACAATACTACACAGAGACATAAAATATGGAGGATCAAAGGAGAGATGAACTATAATCTGGTGATTGAGACTTAATAAAAGATTTCTAGGGAAAGAAGGGTAAGTTACATAAAACAGACAGAGTCTCTAATGAGTGAAAAGCTAAAGGAACATTGCAAAACTGAGGTAATCATTTAATCCAGTTGGAATCATGGTCCCTAATTGAACTATCCATCTGCATCTTTTTGCAGTAGGAGCTGCTCCACATTACCGCCCGGGATGCCAATGTTGATTTTATCAATGGCAAAGGCCACCAGGGATGAGGGGTCAGAGTTGTGCAACATCACGAAAATGGCGTGCACACTGGTGATTTTTTTTTGAAGCACGCCAGGTCTTTAGTTGCATTTTTATGTTACGTGTGTGCTCCAAAACCCTACACGACAATTCCCTGGTGGTCATGCCAATGTAATCAGACCGCAGGGACAGTTCAGATGGTAGATGACATCTTGGATTTACAATTTAAAAAATAAAAGATTGAAGTTTCTGGTGCCTTTAGAGTTATGAAAAATATCAGTGCTTCATGTGTCTACCACGCGGAACAATGTCCACATTTGTAGAAACCTTTTAAGTTTACTTGGTTGAGGAAAGTAACTTTTGGAGGGGTAGTGTAATGACTCCTGACCAAGGTTCTTAGTTAGGTGCTCTCCTACTAGTGAGGCTAACTCTGTCACCCAGAATAGCCCGGAGATCTTGATCTGCCAAAAGTATGTCCCAGTGTTTTTGAAGGAGTTTTTGAGACTGTTCCATTTATATTGTAAGTTCCAATGAACCTTAGTTTTAGTTGGTGTGGTTTGGTTTAGGTGGCAATAGAGTTGTGTCTGTTTAGTTTTTGACTGTGTTAAGACCCCGTTTTATGCCGATTGGCTATAACCCTTGCCTTAAATCTTTTGCTCATATCTATGGATGGGTATAAATGTCTCCATAGTTGAGCAATTACGGCGAAGTCTGATAAATTCGCCATTGGGGATGCCCTTATCTGATGAGCAGGATGAAAGCTGCTGGCGTGCAGTAGGGTGTTACAAGATGTCGTTTAAAGGAAATGTCAGATCACTAAACGACCATCAGAGGCAATGCTAATACTGAGGTCAAGATATTTAACATTAGTATGTCTCGAGGTGTAGGTGAGCCTGGATGTATGGCGTGTGTGTGATTGAGAACGAATCACGATGATACTGTTGCAACATTAATGCAGTGCCCTGCCATAGTGAAATATCATCGATGTCTTCAACACAACAGCAGATGGGACGTGTACTCACTATTGCTGTTCAGAAAGACCTCTGTATCCGTTCCACAGACCCCAGGAAAGATTCGCATAGGGGGCGCACATGTTCACCCATAGCCG
Organism: Ascaphus truei; assembly: GCA_036426205.1. Classification (NCBI taxonomy): domain Eukaryota; kingdom Metazoa; phylum Chordata; class Amphibia; order Anura; family Ascaphidae; genus Ascaphus; species Ascaphus truei. Next base: position 102,617 of record WSYH01001610.1, on the reverse strand, counting down.
TCCTCTGATCTGAAATAATAAGTATTTTAAATAAAAAATTATGTCTTAGTACAAAATCCAGGAGATGTATTAAGGTATTCGTTTAAATTTGTACTCAGGTTCAGCATGATATAAAGAATTTTGTGGCACAGATGCCATCTTCATTGGGGATACAAGTATATAACTGTTTCAACCAGCAGGTGGCTAATATAGTTTCGTTGTCAACAAACACGTTATCAAGCCTTGAGAGTATATCATGCCTTGTCCTAGATACGAAGGTAAAGTTTCTACAGATGAGCGTAAAATGCATCAATGAAACGGCTTAGGTCTCACATAGCCCTCACTAACCTGATACGATTGGTTTCCTGGGGGGTGGGAGAGATTTTGTGGATCGGGAATATAGGGCGGGAATTGTGTGGTGTGGGGAATGGTGGACGTGCCGGATATGAGGGGTGTAAGGAGGTACTAGCCCTAGTCGCGATAATGACGGCTGTGCGACACCAAGGCGTCACGAAGGCTCGCTTGCCTGAGGAAGTGGAAGGTTAGGGGTACACTCGCAATTCACTATAACAATGGGTTTACGAAGCTAGTTGGTGTTGAATGCCTCCGCTTCAATAACCTTCTAGGCCATAAAACAATATGTGCCCCCTTATCGGAAGGCTTAATTGATTGGGAGTGTCTGCAGGGAGAGTGAAGTTCTTTTGTAAATTTTGCTAGACCATTAGCTAGAAATGTTACTTGAACCTCAAAATGTCAATAACACATTGATATCACGGTTAACAGGTTGTTGGAGGAAATACCTCACACTGTGAAGCTGGGATGAGGGAGGCAAAAGACAAGATTTTGCCTTGAAGTTAGACACAGGACACGAGTTCATTGGTATCAGGGATCACCACATCGGATCTTGCAGGGACGGCAGGGAACCTAAGGAGAAATAACTTTCCCAGATTCTAATAATTCCTCTCAGTAGTAATTTAAGGAAATGCTTGTGAAGCAGAAGTTTTCTGCAAAAAAAGCTGGACAATCCTTAATCCATTCAAAAGCGTCACAATAGTGTGTGGGAGCAAACGAATAAGCCACGTTCTAACACTGGATCTGAATTGGACTCAGCGTTGTTTCAGATAGATTAACGACAGCAAGGGTTTTACTTCCGTTATTCTGCCCCTTGAACTTGTAACAAATACTGGTCCTGTCCCTAGCACTTTGCTCCCCCGCCTCGTCCTCCTCCTCCTGTGCCCATTGGTCCTTGGTATAAAAAAGGAACTGATCCCGTTGCCGTAGATGCTGGATTCACTGTGTCACAATCAGAGGAGTCCATTTCTGAGGTAGTAGATCCTGCTGATACAGAGGTTCCTGATTTGAGATTCCTCTTTTTCTTGCGGTAGCCTGGTTTGGAATGGCTCCATTTATAGACTTTACCTAACTTATAATCAGATAGGTCTCGATCAAATTTACCCTTTTTCATCAATTCGATTTCACCTTCATATTTATCGAGTTCAATTTCAATTGTATCAAAAACACTTTTATCCATATATTCCATATCCTTACGTAAAGAATCAATTGCAGATGTAGTTTCTGTGAGACTTGCCTCATCATTAACAATTAATGTATTGATAAGTTCAACAGAACAAGTGTTAAGAGCACATTCCCAGCGTTCTTTCAGACCAGGGTCATTAAAGGCGAATGATGGAAAAGTTTGTATTCTGAGCCCTCTAGGTATCATTTTATAGTCTAGATAATTACATAGGGCTATTTTATTCCACCAGACTCTTAATCTTTTCCTCATTAATAACGTAAGTTCCCTGATTTGATCCTGGTCTGAAGTCACACTGGGATGCTGTGTCAAATCCACAATATTGTCAGTAATAGAGAAAATCCTTGCAGCATTAGCAAGACGCTTAGACTCTTTGCCAGCAAAGTCCATTATAAAAATTTAATATCACACTGGGATGATTGAGCAGGCACCTGGAAATGACTGAAAGGCCAGTCTAAATTAGTATATGGAACACACAATAGATGCCGCAATCAAATCACCCTTGTGTGATTAAATAATCAGTTAACCAGAAGTCAAGGTAAAAGGTAACCCTCTGGTGGTGCTACCGACCCAAGGGAATAATATGACTAAAAAGGAGGGAGAGTAGGGTCAAAAAGGTGCACTCAAATGCTGAATTATGAAAAATAGAAATGGACTTTATTAACAAAGAGTATAAAAAACACAAAAGACAGACCCACACAATTCACATGTCAGATCGCTATGCGACACAGCGTAAAAACATCAAAGAGGTACAATTGGTCTGATAAGAGCCAAAGCAGGGTAACAATATATCATTACAAATATAACATAACAGAACTAGGGGAAAAATATTTCTCCCCAAGTAATGTTTACTGAGATCGGCCGATCCAGAACAAGAGTAGCAATGAATATAAATGGTAAGTAGATACAGACCACAAGAGAAAAATTGGATATATATTGTAGTAAATGTACATAAACCTCTTAATGATGATGAAAGATAATTAGACACATAGCTAGAAATACATACAGTTGTGACCCTTAAATGTGCTATAAATCAGCTGAATAAAGTGATGCCCAGATTGAGCTGCACATGTAAAATAAGTAGCAGCAGTGGTAGATCTATAAAGTGCACTGGTAGCGCTCATACAGTATAAAGTCCCCTGAGATACAGAGCTCAAAAATAATGAGCAGTGGTGGTGTGTGAATAACACAGGGACATAGAGCACTGCTGTGTGTGGTGTGCACAAGGCACTGGGGAAATCCGGTGATAAATACCAGCGTTACTCAGTCAGGCAGCAGGAGAATCAGATGATAAAGACCAAAGTCTTGCAGTGGGACATCAACAGTAAAACGGAGGAAAGTCTCACGCAGTATGGTAAGGCACACGGGTCACAGGATGGAGGGGTGCTGTCACAGCTCTGCTCCTACGGCCGTTTCGCCAAAAAGGCTTCTTCCGGGAGCATACAGTGTCAGCATAAACAAACACTCTTAAAGAGCTCCGTTTTCCCGCCAAAAGTTCACTCGTGACCAACAGCCAATAAGAAATTCTGAAAAATAGAACCGTGTCAGCTGTTGCTATGTGGAAGTGAGCAGAAATTTGGAGGCAGTAATCCTTAAAGAGACAGACATAAAAAGACACAGGAAGTGGCATAATGTGATTAAAAATCAGCATAATTGCTAAGCAGAGTGTTGTAAAGCAAGGAGGCATGAATAAAAATATAAGTAAAGCTAATTTAAAGAGTGATTAAATTGACAATATCTTGAAGAATGTCCAATGAAATGGCATTATACTAAGTTAGATACCAAGTATTGACAATACTACACAGAGACATAAAATATGGAGGATCAAAGGAGAGATGAACTATAATCTGTGATTGAGACTTAATAAAAGATTTCTAGGGAAAGCAGGGTAAGTTACATAAAACAAGACAGAGTCTCTAAATGAGTGAAAAGCTAAAGGAACATTGCAAAACTGAGGTAATCATTTAATCCAGTTGGAATCATGGTCCCTAATTGAACTATCCATCTGCATTCTTTTTGCAGTAGGAGCTGCTCCACATTACCGCCGCGGATGCCAATGTTGATTTTATCAATGGCAAAGGCCACCAGGGATGAGGGGTCAGAGTTGTGCACATCACGAAAATGGCGTGCCACACTGGTGATTTTTTTGAAGCACGCCAGGTCTTTAGTTGCATTTTTAATGTTACGTGTGTGCTCCAAAACCCTTACACGAAATTCCCTGGTGGTCATGCCAATGTAAATCAGACCGCAGGGACAGTTCAGATGGTAGATGACATTCTTGGATTTACAATTTAAAAAATAAAAGATTCTGAAGTTTCTGGTGCCTTTAGAGTTATGAAAAACATCAGTCTGCTTCATGTGTCTACACGCGGAACAATGTCCACATTTGTAGAAACCTTTTAAGTTTACTTGGTTGAGGAAAGTAACTTTTGGAGGGGTAGTGTAATGACTCCTGACCAGTAGGTTCTTTAGGTTAGGTGCTCTCCTACTAGTGAGGCTAACTCTGTCACCCAGAATAGCCCGGAGATCTTGATCTGCCAAAAGTATGTCCCAGTGTTTTTGAAGGATGTTTTTGAGACTGTTCCATTTATTATTGTAAGTTCCAATGAACCTTATTGTTTTAGTTGGTGTTGGTTTAGGTTTAGGTTGCAATAGAGTTTGTCTGTTTAGTTTTTGACTGTTGTTAAGACCCCGTTTTATGGCCGATTGGCTATAACCCCTTGCCTTAAATCTTTTGCTCATATCTATGGATTGGGTATTAAATGTCTCCATAGTTGAGCAATTACGGCGAAGTCTGATAAATTCGCCATTGGGGATGCCCCTTATCTGATGAGCAGGATGAAAGCTGCTGGCGTGCAGTAGGGTGTTACAAGATGTCGTTTTACGGAAAATGTCAGTCACTACACGACCATCAGAGGCAATGCTAATACTGAGGTCAAGATATTTAACATTAGTAGTACTCGAGGTGTAGGTGAGCCTGATGTTAATGCTGTTGTGGTTGAGATACATCGATGATATTTTCATTCTATGGCAGGGCACTGCATTAATGTTGCAACAGTTCATCGATGTTCTCAATCACAACAGCAGCAGAAAGCTGCCTAACATCTTTGGACTATGTCACATATCCCCCTCCCCAGCTCACACCTACTGGGGTGAGCGGCCATGGACCTCACTGGGGTGAGCGTCCTACCTGGAATACTTGAGCTAACTCCTCAGTACAACATTAAGTATTCACATGACACGAATATTAACTTTTTTTTTTTTCTCCACGGCAATTATGGACAATAGTTTTTGTCATAAGAGACTATACTTGGCAAACATATTTTGTTGCTCTATATTAGAGAACTATTTTGAAAAATAAATGTCTAGCACACATTTTTACAACCCAGGATATGCTAAATATATTCAGAAAGCCAGACAATTTCTATTACCTCCCTGGGTTTTTCTACTCTAGAATATGAATCTCATATATTTACCAACAAAAAGGGCCTTCAACCATGTATATTAATTTGTAGTTTAGCTACATTTTCAACACAGAGAACCAATATAACATTGTAATATTGACAAAATGCTTATTCTAGAGGCCTAATATACCTTAACTACAATAGCTTATTTGCATAGTTAAGTGTCCGTGACATAGTCCACACGTGTAATAACAAAAAAAAAATATCGGTCAATCCCCAAACACATTTTTTTTTCTCTTTGACTTCCAGTCCATTACGTTTCCTGACTTTATTTCATAGGCTGCTGCAACATGCAAATGACTGGACTGTTTCTTTAGCTTCTGACGGAACTCTGGGGCCGGATAGTCTTTGTCTTTAAATTGTGGCCCAGAGTGGCGAGATCCGGAAAAATTCAAGGCCAGCGTTGACCTTCGTCGCTTTTCCTTTGCAACCTTTGAACCTTTATGGTACTTCTTACTGCCATGTATTTTCTCACGACCATCACTCTCAGAGATTTGGGATTTCCCCTCTGGGGCAATTATATGGTACTTAGAAGATGAAGCACTGATTACCTTGATGGGGCTCTCACTAACTCTGGCTGTACCCTGTGGCATTTTACCTTTGCAGCCAGCAGGCATGTAGTCTTGGGCCTCTCTTTCCTGAGGCCTACATTTATTCAGGCGGAAGTACCGCTGGATAACCAGTGACGCATTTCTCAGGGTTTGATAGCGAATCCTGTTCTGTGTCATCCTAGTCAGAGACTGGATCTTTATAGTTGCTCCTTTCATAATGAGGAACCTGTTTCGTACCATGCGGGCACGGTAGAATGATTGAAGAACACAGGCTGCTTTATTCCGGCGATTAAACTGACGAATTTTCATCCCTCTGTAGGCAGCCTGTAGGATGATAGTTGCGGCGCGTTTACGCCGATAATTTTCTCTTTCCCTTCTTCCTTGGATAAGAGCTTTGCAGTGCTTCTGAATTATTCTAATGCTTTTCTCCTTTTTCAAAACGTTAAGTTCCTCCGCGAGAGAATTCTGTTTTGTGCATACATGTCGCAATTCTGTTCTCAGAGCGTCCATTTCTTCCTGGTGCTGGCTCTGAGTGTGCATCAATGCATTCTGTAGTGCTTCCTGCACTTCTAATTTTTCCTGAGTCAACTGTTTCTTTACTTTTTCTGCTTGGTCAGTCAAATCTGAATTTTCCAATTTCAGAGTCTCGTTTTCTTGCTTTACAGTCTCTAACTCAGTCAGGGCAATCTCATGGGTTTGCTTCAACATTCCCAGCTCTGTGTTCAGACCGTGGCCCTCCAGGCGTGAGTTTTGCACCTCTGTGCTGAGCGCGTGAACCTCTTGTAGAGCCTTCCCGTATTTCTGTTTTAGGATAGCAATTACGGTGTTGGCCTTTTCCAGACTAGTCGTCACCTCTTCCAGCTCACTCCGTAAGATAGACTCTGTTTTCTTCAAAGCCTCGTACTCCTGTAAAGCTTGAAGTATACACCTCTGTAATTCGGCGTTCGATTCTCGCTCTTTCATCCAACATTCTCGCTCCTTCTTGCTCCATTCTCGCTCCTTCACCAAACCTTGCCACAGGACTTCATATTTATGGCGGGCAGCTTGGAGTGCAGAAACCAAAGCCTCTTTATCCTGGTTCAAGGATTCAGCTTCCCTTTGTTCCTCCTTTTCCTTTGCCACTGTTCCCGTAACATTTCTGCCGGTCACTCCGGTCTGCAGCACATCTTGGCGCCTTTCTGACGCATGTCCTGACAGCTCAGGTTCAAGTGGCTCGGTCACTTCCCCTGTGACTTGAGGAACAGTTTTCTTTTTCTTCTTCTTTCTTTTTGCTTTATTAGCTCCAGAGATATCAGTGGTACTGGGCACACACTCACTGGTAGCTTCCACATCTTGCTTGCACTCACAGGGCGTTGCTTGCTTTTGCAGCTGTTTGTCTTTGAAAATTTTGGGACACACATCTTCCATGTGACCTACTTCACGACAGGCCCAGCATACTAAATTCATCTGTGGGTACGGCTCTCCTCCCGGGGCCACATACGAGTCGTCATCATCATCATCATCATCATCGTATGGCCTGAAGGGACACTGTTTTTCAAGATTACGTGCATTGCAAAACAAACATTCCACGTCGGCCATTTTAGAAACCCGGCAGAGACAATTTGCTAGCTGCAATTTCACTCACTTCAGCAACTTACATACAGCACTTGCTTTTTTTTTTTTTTTCCTTCAGCAAAAAATTTTGGTTTTCTGTTTGGGTTCAGGGTGCTATTGCATCCACACTTCGCACATTTTCTGTGTATGCTAGAAGCACAACTGATATACACAGTGGGACAGACTTCACTCATAGCATCTGTACTTTAGTTCAGCTGGGCGGCCATTTTAAAGCCCCGCATTTATTTGCAAACCCACAGACTTTTTAGTGTCTGCCCGCATTCTCCACCATATGTGACAAACGCCCCCCTTTTGTAGTGCTGACGCCTGTCTGGGTTCTTCCCGACACAGTCTTCTAGGGTTATTTAATACAAAAACAGGGTCATGCAAAGTATTAAGCTGCTTAACTCAGGCTTCTGCCTGCTTTATTTTCATCCAAGTAAGGTACTGCAGCTTTAACATGTGTAGGTTAGAGGTACTCAGATACTTTCATTCAGCAGTTCACTCATTTCAGTGTTACAGTATTTCCCACACTGTTATTTCAAGTAAAAAGAAACCAAATGATATAAACAAAATCCTATCCCTTTCAGGGATCTAACTACACATCAGAATCAGTCTCTCTAACAGCTGCTGGCCAACTAACCTGGTCCCCCAGCTTAAAACAATGCCCTCTCATTTAGGGTCACTTAGATACAGCACAGTCTTTAGCAACAGCAGTAAACATTTGTTTGGTCTTATCTGTTCGTGGTGGGAACTCGGTCCCGTGTCCAGGCAAATCCTCTGGTACTGTGATACTTGGAGGGGCCGTCAACCCCGAAACTGGAAACAGGGGAGCAGCGATACCCCCAGCCTCCAGGCTCTAAGGAGAGAGAGTGAAATGCAAAACCTCCCTGCTCTAAATACCTGTGCATGTGATTAGAAGAGCAGGTGAGGGAGAACTAGAGCCATTGTAATCTGTGGTCTGGATTTTCCATCCAGCTGCCTGAGTTAATGGGAAGCTGTGGAACGGATCATTAACTATTCCTGCACTTTCTGCTCTAAAATGGGGCAGAAAGCTGCCTAACATCTTTGGACTATGTCACAATATATATATATATACAGAAAGAGAGAGAGAGAGATATATACACACACATGATGAACCAATATAAAAATAAATGTAAAAGGGTTATCAAAAACATGCAGTACTCAAAATAACAGTTCTCCATTAATACACACTACAAAACAAGTAATTTCCTGTCATAATCCTAACTGATATTACAATCAAAAAGATAAAATGCCAATCAAAAACCTCTATTCACAATCAACACATTGCATTAACATTGAATATATGATGCATACAATCTATGCACCATATACATTCTGCTAATGAATGTTAACAATAACATTTCAATCCAAATACAGATAACTCCAAACAAATATACTATTGTAACCAATCCGGTAAACATAAATCTATTACCATTCAATAATGACATCCATAAACAATTAAAATTGCATCCCTAAATAATTTACATTCAATCCCTAACAATTAAACAATTAACTAATTCAAACCTGCAACTCAGCAATGTAGGCTGTGAAAATATATAAGTACCAAGAAGCATAGAAAATTAACAACGAAGGCTACCCCTGACCTCAAAAACAACATACAATAGCAACGATTACATCTATCTAATTTTGAAAGACTTTAAACACACATTTAAGCATACATGCATAGTCAAAATAGTTAAAAACACAGCAAATCAATCTTTTTAAACACTATCATTTCTTACCCTGTATGTATATATCTCTCTAGACATACATTCATACATACAGTGGCAAGAAATGATATACCACAGATAATTAAATAAACATGTAAAGAACAGAATTTAAAAAAATTAACTAGTTGAATTAAATACATTTCTTTACTTGACTTACCATTACTTGGCCCTACCGACTTCCGTTTAACTGGTTACTCACGTATAAAACCACAAGGCACAGGAACCCATAAAATAAAAAACCATAAAAATATAAACATTAAACTAAAAATCCAAATCAATCCACGGGTCTTCTACTTGTAATCCATCTTCATCTGTATTCTTCTTTCTTTTACCTTCTTCTGGGGTCTTCTTCCCGTCTTCAGCCACGCCCTGGTCTTCTTTCTTCTCCGGAGGTCATTCCTCCTCGGCGTCTGGCTTCAAAATGAGACGACATAGGCGTTTAAAGGCCTATGACGTCACATTTTCGTCATATGGTTCCCACGACCCTGATTGGGCCGTGAAAACCATGTGTTTTGGCCGATAAAAAAAAAACTGATGACGTCACTTAAAGGCAATGAAAGTACAGCCAATCAGAATGGCTTTGCTTCAATTGCCTTTAAGATGACGTCATTAAAAGAAACATGGCCGTCATTTCCCAGAATCCCTTGCTGCAGTGGAAGTGCTGTATGCTGGGTGATAATGGGGAAAGGCGGGGTTGCAGACCTGCCTAAAACATGCAGATGAGCATACAGTTGTATTTGCATATTTGCTTTCCTGTGGAGGGTTTTTGTCCCTTTTTTTACTCACCATAACTTAACTCAGCATTATGGTATAGCCTATCCCATAGCCTCTCATGCATACCCAGTTAAAATCAACCCCACACTGATGAGACCCTTCAAGGTCGAAACAGCTGTGTAGCTGAGACTGTGCCCCCTTGGCCTTGAGTCATCGTTCCGGAAGGGACTTAAGACTCATGCTGCTATTAGGGGGCTACGCCATCTCAGGCAGCGGGAGGTGATCAGGAGCGGACAAGGAGAGAGAGATGGTGAAGGGCCGGCGCCTTGGCCTTGGGGGATCGTCCTAACAGACTTAACCCCCTTGCTGCTATAAGGGTGCCGCTCCGGAGCCAAGAAGTGGTTGGCGGACAAGGACGAGAGCAAAGGCGTGGACGGCAGATGGTGATGGAGGGGACAACGAAGAACACCCTCAGGTTTCTGGTGGAGACGGCCTGGAAAGATCGAGTAGGACGTCGCTTTATCGTGGAGGAGGTGATGAGAGACTTACTCATGGTGGAGTTTGAAGAAATCTTTTGTTTACTGGAGTACCGGAAGCAAGGGATCTTTGATTTGGCCTTCTTTCAGGAGGCAGACTGCTGGAAGGCGTATAACAGATGGAAAGAAAGTGCTGGAGATCCAAAGATGCTGGGAATCAGCGTGTTGCCCCAGTTTTTGCTGAGAGAAGGACCGATGATTGTGCAGATGAATAATGCCTTTGTACGGAAGGAAACGATTGTGAGTTTTTTGAAGCACTTTTGTACAGTCGTTAAAGGTGGTGCAGAACAAAGAAATGAATATGGAATGTTCAATGGTGAAAGAAAGTTCTGGGTTTGCCTTGGGCCAGACCCGGAGGGAGTGGAAGGGGTGACCTACCCTCCTGCCAAGTTTTGTTTTGAAGGGAAGGGAGGCGCTCTGTGGTTTCCAGGGCAGCCCCCTGGACTGGGTGACTACTTATATGACAGAGAAATGCAGGTCACTGCAAAGTGTGATATTTCTGGGGGGGGGAGGGAATGTATTGAATGTATAGGCCAGGTTTATTTTTTTTACATTCAGGGTTTGTTCCGTGGTTCCGCGTGAGACCTCTGGAGACCACCTGTGGGTCTCCTCGGGTATCACACGGGTATCAGGCTGGCGGTTCCACGGGTGACACATGCGGGGATGAAGCGGTGGCCTCACATCTGTGGGGGCACCTCCGACCTGTAGGTGCGGGGATGAAGATGTGTGGTCCCACTTTTGTGGGGGCACCGCGGACCCATAGTGAGTACTCGTGAGTTCCCCAGACCCCCGTGGGAACCACCCGAGGCCCCACAGACACCTGTGGGTCTGACCCGGGGCTCCCAGACATCCTTGGGCCTACCGTGGGAACCCAATTGTGGACCACGGTGACCAAGGAGACCACCTGGGGGGCATGGTGCTGGCGGGACCCACCAGCAGGCCTCCAGAACCTGTTTGAAAAGGGCTGCTGATACCCTGTAGGTCTGTCAGGTGCCCCGCCAGCCCACCGGGGACTTGCGTGGGGCTGCGTTATGAACCCTATATGTAAAAGGATAAATCTTTTATTTATGGGGGGGCACAGGGGGTGGGTAATGTATTTATTAAATATAATGATGTTTATTGTGGGTCACTGTATTGTTTTTATTGTGTGTACTGGGGGTGGGGGGGGGGGTGTTCCCAAACGGTATGTGTGTAGGCATCCCTTGTGGGTAGTGGGTGAGGGTGGTTAGGTCTCACGGGGTGGGGGGTTAGTGTGGAAGGGTATATAGGCAACCCGAGTGTTGGGTGAGAGTGGGTTAACCCCTTAATAACCGCTATGATGATTAAGGGGTTAGGGGACATTACTTTGGATGTTTTCATTCTTGTGTCTGTTTTGCAGCAGCGGAGGGGGCATGGGCAGGATGAAGAGGAGGATGGCCTTCATCGTGGCAACTGGTAATGGGTAAGTGCTATATGTATTTAATGTCTTTATTCTTGTTTTTGTATTTTAAATACACAGGGGGTATATGTTGTTTATTGCCATGTTTATTGGGGGCAACTATCACAAATAAACATGCTATTCTGCCTTAACCCTTCATTGCCTTAGCGGCTATACGCTATGGTAATGAAGCAGCATTTCTGTATTTTAATAATATTGTGAAGGATCAGGGGTTCCCCTGAGATTTGATTTGTGGCTCAGAGACATCCTGCTCACTGTTCAATATTATTAAAAATACATTCATGCTGCTTCGTTAACGTAGCACATAGCCGCAAAGGTAAGGAACGAGTGTTTATTGATATGTGTATTTTATTTATACTGTAGATGTGCAGATGGTCTCCGGAGCTTAAGCGCTTTAGTTTTAGTTCTGGGGACCCCCTGCTTCCCGAGATACAGGCCCCTTTATGGGGTGCCGGTATCCCTCTGCTTTGTTTACATTCCGCGGTCAGGTGATCGGGACCTTTAAATGCAGAGGGATAACGGCACCTCATAAAGTGGCCTGTATCTCGGGAAGCAGGGGTCCCCCGACCTGAAACCAATGCGGTTCAGCTCCTGAGACCCCCTGCACATGTACACTATCAATAAAAATGGTTTTTCAATAATTTTTAATGTGCCGATGTTTGCGCAGAGAGAGCAGCAGATCTCTCTCTGCTGCAAACACATCTCGCCAGGGGACGGCTTCTCGGCAGCTTCTCGCCAGGCAGCCGTCTCGCCACCGGTTACTCGCCATTTTATCAAATGGTGGTGGTGCATTAATTGGCCAGGTATTCGGCCCTCCCTGCATACAGCGAGGTTAACACGCCAAAAACCTGGCGAATTGAAACCCTGGCGAATGCAATTTTTCAGCCCTTTCTGCATAGGCCCCTTAGTCCGGAATCTCCTGGAACCAAACTCATGATACAATTCCAAACGCCACTGCTACGTTCTATTCTGAGAACTTAGTCCTTCCTGACCGCGAGTTACTGTAGTCCAAATCTTCTGGAACTCAAATTGGCATAAAATCCCAGCCGCGACTGCGACATTCTTTTTTGAGAACTTGGGTGCAAATGTCGGGACATAGACTCTGACGGGCACGCATTTCAGGCTCAAAATTGAAGCGGATGCTCTGCAATTTCACAAAAGCAATTTTGATGAGCCCGCTGCGCTCTTACTACTAGAGAGAGCTAATATGATTGGCTCATCAATTTATATAGTATTTTTTGTTTCATTCACAAAACTGAACATCCAATCAACATATGGGAACTTTCCCAAGCAGCCAATCAGAACCAAGCCGGCTAGAAAAGCCAGGTCAGAGGAAAATCCGAAATATCCAAGAGACATTCGGAAGCCTGCCGTCTCTCTCCCTGTCTTTCTCAAAGTCACCTGCTGGGCATGTTCCACCAAGTCAGGCAGAGCAAGTGGCATTGATCTCCGACCTTGTACTCCGCCTTTCCCCGCAGAACAAATGCTATTCACACCTCTGGACATGCACTGGTTGCTTTGAACTCCGATGTGTAACAAACTTACCGGCGCCTATAGGTTAGCTCAGACATCTTGTTTGGACATCAGTAATGTAAAAAGCATGTTACATTACATTAAAGTATTTTTGAATACACTTCTGAGTCTCTGGGTACAGGGGACAGAAAAGGAAAAATATGGTAGTTTTATTTATATCTGCATTATTCCCCACATACTTTTCCTTGGACTCAATGTGGACTCACAGAGTCCCCCCTCAACCTTATATATGGTTGGGGCACCCACAAACCGTATACTGGTTGTGGGTCACTTTGGCACTAGCTGGGGTACCCCCCTTAACATAGAGATTCCCACAGCTACATGAATACATGTTTTATCCCTGTGCCTCATTCTATTTTCTAGGCAGTGCTGAAGCAGGGTATCCTACTGGTGAGTCGCGCTGCGTTTTCAAGTATCCGAGAATCAGGCATTATTCCCGGGTACATTCATAGGGGACTGACAACTCTGGACCCCAACCTCCTAGCCATGTTCTGTCAACGGTTCCTCCACAAAATCCCCATCATACTCTAGCAATCCCTGCTTGATAGCATGCCCATAAAGGAATAAACACAAAAAGAACGTTTATTACAGACAGTAGATTATAACACAGTGACACCATGTTACTGGGTCCAAGAGCTGACTTTCTGGAACCCTTATACATGGAACAGGGGTAATAAAAATTGTCTTGACCTTTATTAGAGAGCCTGGGTACCCAATCCCATCACAACATCCAAAAAAACTAGCCCATCAATAATCTAAGGTAACATACAATAATTAATGACAATATACTGTAGTCGATAACCATCCAGCAAACAAAATTTTTGGACCAAACAATTTGTTCCATTTCTTTGCTTGAAAGGTTACAGAAAATGACTAAGTCCCTTAAGCACATTTAAATTAAATTAACAAGATTGCATGATTGTACATTTAAGCAGGGTCATAAACTTGTGAGCTTTATCTTCAGAATGCCATATTACTTCAAGCTGTTAAGACATAAAACAGTAGCCTAGGGACAAGAACTTGGAGCACCACCAAGCTTGTAGATGAGCTAAAAGAAATTACTAAGGTTTTTTGAATGGCAAAGAAAATGCTTCATCTTTACTATGCTGCCTACCCAATTCTTAATTAATACCATGCATAGTTGGTATGAGGGATAACTACTATAAATCTTCAAAGTGTTATGAGCCTCCAGAGAACTGTTATTAAATACAGGCACATCATAAATCAATGGATTAAAATGATGAAACTGTCAGTCCTGTTTCATTCTCTGTATTCAATGCTAGGTTATTGTTTAACCAAAGAATCCTTCAAATATGTAATATGCTGCAGACTACATTACATGTAATAATAGAAGAGTGATGTTTAAATGTATTAATAGTGCACATATCATCAGAATAAATATATATGCTAATTTACTAAACAGTATTAAAGGAGTTATTCATTAAAATGCAATAGTATCAAAGTATAGCATAAAAACTTTGATTGATTACATAGTTACATACAGTAGTAGATGAGGTTGAAAAAAGACATACTGTACATCTATCAAATTCAACCTATGCTAAATTTAGATGACAGATACTTTATATATATTTGTACTTAGAGTATATTGATCCAGAGAAAGGCAAACAAAAGAACACAATGAAATGACATCTGGTAAGGGGGACATAATTTCCTTCCTGCCTCCAAATATTGACAATCAAATTACTTCCTGGATCAACATCCTTCCCTTGTTTACTGATTTGATATATCCCTATACACATTTATTTTCTAAAAAAGATGTCCAACCTTTTTAAAAATATTTATTCTAATGGCCATCACAGTCTCTATGGGTAATGAATTCCAGATGTTAACTGCCCTTACTGTAAAGAACCCTTTCCTTTTTTGCTGGTGAGTTCTCCTTTCCTCCAACTTTAAGGGATGACCCTGTGTCATTTGTACTGCCCTTGGGATGAATAGTTATTCTGAAAGCTCCTTGTATTGTCCTGAATATATTTATATATAGTTATCATATTCAGGGGCCTATGCAGAAAGGGCCGAAAAATGGCATTCGCCAGGGTTTCAATTCGCCAGGTTTTTGGCGTGTTAACCTCGCTGTATGATGTAAGGGGCGAATCCCTGGCGAATGAATGCGCCACCACCATTTGATAAAATGGCTAGTACCAGTGGCGAGACGGCTGCCTGGCGAGAAACTGCCGAGAAGCCGTCCCCTTGCGAGTTTTGTTTGCAGCAGAGAGAGATCCGCTGCTCTCTCGGCGCAAACATCAGCACATTAAAAGTTATGTAAAAATACATTTTTACTGATAGTGTACATGTGCAGGGGGTCTCCGGAGCTGAACCGCATTGGTTTTAGGTCCGGGGACCCTCTGCTTCCCGAGATACAGGCCCCTTTATGAGGGGCCCATATGACGAAATTGTGACGTCATAGGCCTTTAAAAGTATATGTCGTCTCATTTTGAAGCCAGCCGCCAAGGAGGAAGGACCTCCTACTGAAGAAGAAGGCCAGGGCGTGGCCGAAGATGGGAAGAAGACACCGGAAGAAGATAGAAGAAAGAAGAATACAGATGAAGATGGATTAAAATTAGAAGACCCGTGGATTGATTTGGATTTTTAGTTTAATGTTTATTTTTTTATGGTTTGTTATTTTACGGGTTCCTGTGCCAGGTGGTTTTGCACGTGAGTAACCAGTTCAACGGGAGTCGTGGGGGAAAGTAATGGTAAGTGAAGTAAAGAAATGTATTTAATTGAACTATTTATTTTTTTTAAATTCTTTTCTTTACATGCTTATTTAATTATCAGTGGTATATCATTTCTTGCTACTGTATGTATGTATGTATATATGCTTAGAGAGATATATACATACAAGGTAAGAAATGATTGTGTTTTAAAAGCTTGATTTGATGTGTTTTTAATTATTTTGACTATGCTGCTATGCTTAAATGTATGTTTAAAGTCTTTTAAAATTAGATAAATGTAATCGTTGCTATTGTATGTTGTATTAGAGGTCAGGGTTAGCCTTGGTTGTCAATTGTTTATGCTTGTTGGTACTTATATATTTTCACAGCCTACATTGCTCAGTTGCAGGTTTGAATTAGTTAATTGTTTAATTCTTAGGGATGGAATGTAAATTGTTTAGGGATGTCATTAATGAATGGTAATTGATTTATGTTTACCGGATTGGTTACAATAGTATATTTGTTTGGAGTTATCTGTATTTTGCTTGCAATGTTATTGTTAACATTCATTTGCAGATTGTATATGGTGCATAGATTGTATGCATCATATATACAATGTAAATGCAATATGTTGATTGTGATTTGAGGTTTTTTATTGGCATTTGATTTTTTTGATTGTAATATCAGTTAGGATTATGAAAGGTAATTTATTGTATTGTAGTGTGTATTTATGGAGAACTGTTATTTTGAGTGCAGTATGGTTTTGATAACCCTTCTACATTTATTTGTATATTGGTTCATCATGTGTGTGTATATATATATATATATATATATATTTGCATGATGAAGCCATGTACAAATTCATGGGTGAAGGGTGGGTATCGGGCCAGTGTGGCTTAACCCCTTAATTACCTTTGCGGTTAGTATCCCATATGGTATTTAAGGGGTTAATTGATATCTGAATATAATTGCAATGTATTGGCTATGTTTTTTGTGGGCAAGACAAGGATGTTGCTGGTGACTGAGACTTCTTATTGATAAGGTCAGTAGTACTTAATTTATTTGAATATGCTAGTTAATGTTTTTAATAATGGGCAAATAATCTATTATCCCTATCTGGATAATAGTTATTTTGCACATTATTGTACGGTATGTGGGTAGGCCTCCCTTGTGGGTAGTGGGTGAGGGTGGTTAGGCCTCACGGGGTGGGGGGTTACTGTGGGAGGGTATGTAGGAATCCTGAGTGGTGGGTGAGGGTGGGTTAACCCCTTAATGATTGTAGCGGGTAATAACTGCTATGGTGATTAGGGGGTTAGGGGACATTACTTTGGATGTTTTCATTGTTGTGTCTGTTTTGCAGCAGCGGAGGGGGTATTGCCAGGATGAAGATGAGGATGGCCTTCATCGTGGCAACCGGTAATGGGTAAGTGCTATATGTTTAATGTATTTATTGCTGTATATGTATTTAAAATGGCCACATTCACTATAATCCATTTGTGGATAATAGTAATTGTGGCCATAACTATACTGTATGTGTTAGGGGGGTGGGTTATTTCTTTAAAAGTATGTATGTGTTTATTCATTAATTTGGGGGGGGGCACATAATTGGTACTGCAGGCCTGCGAGTAACACCCGAGGGACCCCGCCGGCCTATAGTATCATTGATGTGCATATATGTGTATGTTAGGGGTTATAGGGGTTGTTGTTATATATATATATATATTTATATTCATTTATTTATTCATTCATTTAGATTTATTAATTTAGTGTGGGGCTGCTGTGTGTAATTATTCTTCATTGTGGGTATCGGGTGTGGGTGAAGGGGGTATTAGCCCCAACAGTGGTTGTTTAGGGCTTGCGGGGGGATAGAGGGAGGGGTTAACCCCTTCATGACCGTAGCGGTATTTACTGCTACGGTCGTGAAGGGGTTAAGTGCACCCGCAACCCCCTCGCAACCCCCCAGCAAGCCCTAAACTCACACCAAGGGCCACATACCACCTTCGCCCACACCCGCTACCCACAATAAAGCTGGCACGGTGGGTTAACCCCTTCATTGCCTTAGCGGTTACCCGCTAAGGTAATGAAGTGGGCTGTACATGCATTTTTCCTGCCTCGGATGCATGCCGGGGGCTCCGGTGCTTGTATTAATGGGTATCAGCTCTGGAGCCCCTCGGCATCAATCCCAGCCAGGAAAAGGGCCTGATTTTTTTATGGCCCCTATCGCCGCTCAGCTCCAGCTTCTTGCCAACTTTTTTTGGCGGAGCTATTTGGAGAACATCTCTAAATTTTATTGGCGCGATCAGCAGCGAGATGCTGATCGGGGCTACCTGCATACGGCGGGTTTTTAAACTGGCGAGATATTGCTTCTCGCCACCCGCGCGGCGAGTTTTTAAAACACAAAAAAAAAACTGGCGGTTTTTCCTCATCTCGCCAGTTTCTCGCCATTTACTGAATTGCTGTAGGCATATTTGGCCAGAACCTGGCGAGATTGCGCTTCTCGCTGCTCTCTGCATAGGCCCCTCAGTCTTATATGCCTCTTTTCTAAAGTAAACAAATCTAATTTAGCTAGCCTTACCTCATAAATCAGATTATTCATCTCCTGTATTAATTTGGTGGCTCTCTGCACTTTCTCTAGTTCCATAATGTATTTTCTAAGAAGTGTGCCCAAAATTTTACTTCATCTTCAAGGTGTTGTCTTAATAATGATTTATAAAGGGAAATCATTATGTTTACTTCTCTTCCATCCATTGCCAATGAAATGCCAGATACAATCTTGTTTGCGGAAACTGTATAACTTTGGGTATTATTGCTAAACCTGCTATCTACAAGCACTCCTAAATCCTTTTAAGCCAAGGATTACCCTAATGTAACCCCATTTCATTTGTAAGTTGCCTGTTTATATTTGTTTCCTAAATGCATACACTTACATTTATTTGTATTAAACTCGTCTGACATTTACCTGCCAAAGTTTCCAGTTTATCCAAGTCATTCTGAGGAAAAATTACACCCTGCTCTGATTCTACTACCTTACACAATTTAGTGTCCTCATCAAAGAAGGAGGCTTTGTTCTCTATGCCAACCTGAAGGTCATTAATAAACTAGTTAAAAAGTAAGGGTACCAGTACTGATTTTTGATGTACTCCACTCACAACTTTAGCCCAACCTGTAAAAGTTCCATTTATGACAACTGTCTGTTGTCTATCCTTCAACCAGTTTTTAATCCCGGTGCAAATATTTTTACTGAGGCCAATTTGCTTTATTTGTAAACTAACGTCTAACCATATCAAAAGCCTTTGCAAAACCTAAGTACACCACTTCAACTGCATAACCCTTGTCTACATTCCTACTTACCTCATCAAAGAAACTAATAAAGTTAGTTTGGTATGACCTATCATTCATAAATCCATGATGACTATTAATAAGAGTTTTGTTTTCCATGATATATTCCTGAATATTTTCCCATACTAAACCTTCAACTGTGGGAAACGAAAAAAGAAAGTGCACAAAACGCCCATAGAGAAGTAAATTTTTAATAAAAAAAGCCTTCACACTTTTTAAGGTAAGTGTGGTACCCACTCAGAGGGTCCTGTCAAGTCCTGTTGTCGGGATTCTTTTGTTGGTCTGCTGCGGTGTACTCATTCATTGCAGTTGGTCCAGGCTCTGCTGTTATGTCACCAGCTGTGGGATCTACCTCTGCAGCATTTTTCAGACAACCAGAAGGACCAGGAATTTACCTCAGGATTTCGGCTACTGGCTAAACCTCAAAACTGCCAACTCTCTACTTGGTCAATGTGCATGTGTGTCTATGAAATGCATATGTGTGCCTTTGAATTAGAATTTTGTTTTCAGAGGAGGGGTGAGGGTTTGTCTTCACCTGAAGGAAAGGCTGAAAACTCAGATGGGACCTTAGCCAATAGTATTTAATTGCAGGTGTTTTGTATGCTACATAGAAGCAGGCATTGGGGGGCTGCTTTGTCTATCATTCAGGAAATAGAGCAGGTGAGATGTGTCAGTATTGTGGAAATATCCCACATCACTAATGTCAGCACTCAATACATGTAAATGTTACAAAATAAACTGCCCATTGCATTTACACTGTTTGAAGTTACACTGTTTTTATTTCAGTGAAACCCCATAGTATAAAAGTATAATAATGTATATGTCTGTATATGCCCATTTTGACTAAAAAATATATACAAGTAGACAATATTACATTTTTTATTGCATTGAGACACCTGTGGGGTTCCTACTGTAGTACAGATAATTACAGCTCCCTTACGCTTTCGAGTATCATAGGTGAATTTATTTAGTGTGTCACCTGCCGCCCATTTAATGAACTGCAATAACATAAATAATCGCAAAAATAATTATTTCGTCTGAATGCTAGACAAGTTACAGATGAGGTGCGACTCAGTCGCGGATGAGCCGTGGACAAATAAATGTTCACACAGGTGTCAATCTTACTACATCTGTTTTTATTACTCTATTGATTCAATCCAAATGACATTAAAATGGTCCAACTGTATTGGACATCATGCTGTGATTTGATTTTCCATGAGGATGATTCAGAAACCACCCACTTCACTTACCCATAGTCTTAGATGATTTTAAAGACATACAGTAATGTTGATAGTATAGTATGAGTGCTTTATGCTCAGCCCCTGTAACTAATACATCTATTAGATGTTCTAACTCATATTTGGCTAGATTCAATATATTCAGAATAGGCAGCCTGACAGATTTTTCACCAACAAAATGTGAATAATGTCCAAGCCGTCTGCTCCATATTTACTAGAGGGTGAATGGACCACAAAAGCCTGCCCCAAAAATCAGCACCTAAACAAGCTGGCAAACATTAAAAACATCAAATTAAACGTGATAAAAGAGAATCACCAATTATGACAACTATTTAGCTGTCTGAGGGTCTTGCACATTGCTGTCACTTCTAATATCTAAAGCTATAAAATATGTGGTTAATTACACATATCAATTAAAAAGCATATATATATTGTCACGGTAGTACTGCCCGAAGACCAGACCCGTCCCTTTACTGATGTGGGACGTATAGTAACACGCACCCGCAGCAGAGGAAGTGTGTCCGGAGTGTGCTAGTTTGCGTAGACAGGCCAGGAGACTTAGTAAGGTTATCAGCGGTACCTGCCGGATCCGGAATAGAGGGTTCGTAGTTGGTGCCGAAGCCGAAGGTCAAGGAAGAGAGAGGTCTGGGAGGTTGAAGGCCAAGCCGAGATCGAGGGACGAGAGCAGCAGCATAGTGATGAGGAAGCTGGGGTCGAAAGCCAGGAGAAGAGTCGTAAGCCAAGCTTGGTCAAAACCTAAGAAGCACAATAACAAGCAAGAGGATATCCACACACAGGTAAGCAGAAGCTATGCAGAGCAATGATTCCAGAGAAGTACTGGGGTAATAAAGGTGGGAGAGCCAATCAGAGAGGTAGGTGGAGCAAATGTGTGCCATGGAGCATAAGCTGATAGGTGCGCGCTGTGATCCTGAAGCGGCATCAACTGGGAAACAGGGGAGGCGTGAGTAAGGCTGGAGCGAGTGCTGGGGACGACGGAGCTGCCAGTGCAGTGAATAAATTATAGCTGGGAGCGCGCACGATGTAAGACCGTCCAGTGCGTGTACAGGCCAACCAGGTCGGCTACGTGTGTCAGCGTCGGCTGACACAGAGCCTGGCTGCAGAGAGGATACCGCTGGGAGCAGGAAGGGAGATCAGGAGCAGTCCCAGGTAGAGGTAAAGGAGGGGGTGTGAGAACCCTGCTTCCTTACATATGCAGCTGCGCCAGCCTTTATTCTAAAGCCGCGCACGCCATACCGCTCTTAATATTAGTACCGGGTCATGGCGCGCTATGTTTTCCAACCAAAAAGCAAATTACTAGGGTTTCTATCGGTTTTCTATCGCATGCAGAATCCATTTATCGGGCACTGAAAATTGCATTTTAGCGTTGTCTGCATTACGTCTAGAAAATCAAGTGGGTGATTGTGAGCTATTGTCTTAAAAGTCTAATAGCAATTCAACCTACACAGTACAGCCATACTGTTCTGCAAGGAATATGGGAATCTGTCCTGCGCTTCCGTGTGTAGAGTGGCAGTCTGAGATGTGTCAGATACTGGGGCAGCGCATGAGGGAGCTTCGCTTGGCCACAGAATTGACCGGTGCAGGGGGCTGTTGTTAGCTTACCTCACCTGCTTCTCCGGTCTGGGGCCTGCTCACCTCGGCTGCTCCTGCGTGCCACCGTTAGAAGAGTTACAGGAAACAATGGCGGATTTCGGCGCAACTGCGCATGTCTGACTCAGAGAGGCTGCTGGGATCTTCAAAAAACTTTATTCGTAGAACACACAAGGGCTAGCACCGCATTCTCCCCCTCAACGCGTTTCACCCTTGGAATAGGGCTTCGTCTTGGAGTGGGGAGAAGCGGAAGCTGCCTGCTTATATACAGAAAAAGCCCGCGAAAACGGGAACATTTGAATTAAAAACATTACCCTCTCATTGCTTTTGCCTGTTAACATTATGTTCAATAAAGTGACCAGTGCTAAACACTTAGGTTCCTAATTAGATATATGACAATGTGATAGCATATTTACAAAAAAATATATATACTGCTTAAATTCAGGTCAATCAATGGATATATAAAATAAGTAAAAAGGTTGCTGCAAACGCTGCTATCGCTCCTGGCCAAAGGTATAGGAACCAGGGGACTTCAGCAAAATAATCTAACGGGGGAACAAAGAGAAGCTTTAAAAACATTAACTAATAATGACTCTATTCTAGTCAGAAAGGCGGACAAAGGTGGCGCTACCGTGGTGCTTGACAGAGAATATTACGTAGCAGAGGCACGGCGGCAACTGAGTGATCCCGACACCTACCGTACCCTTGGCAGGGACCCTACCATCCAATTCAGCAGAGAGTTCTTGGACCTCATGGATGAAGGTGAGATGCTACATGTTCTCTCACCAAATGAGCGGGACTTCCTCACCACTCCAGATCCCATCACCCCCATTTTTCATCACCTACCTAAAATTCACAAGACACTGGTTGCACCCCCGGGTAGACCCATTATTTCAAGTATAGGCTCACTGGGTGAACATCTTTCACAATATATAGATCACTTTTTACAGCCACTTGTCCACTCACTACCATCTCACATTATAGACACTAAACATATTTTATCATTACTCACTCCCATTACTTGGCAGACACATTACATCTGGGTCACGCTAGATGTAACTTCTTTATACAACATTATTAAACACGAATATGGCCTCATTGCCACAGAATTTTTTCTGCACAATCACTCCACCCTGTCCCCAGCACATATAGCTTTTCTTCTAGACAGTATTAAATTTTCACTTACGCACAATTTTTTTATCTTTGATCACAGTATTATCTCCAAACACGTGGGACAGCTATGGGGACGTCCTTTGCCCCCTCCTACGCCAACCTATTCATGGGTTGGTGGGAGATGTCCCACGTGTTTGGAGATTTGAACCTTATAGACATCATGTGGCGTTTTACAAGCGCTACATTGATGATCTCATTTTGATCTGAGTGGTGGGGGAGGAAGAGCTTTTGAAGTTCTTTTGAATCTGGCTGATAATACATTGAATTTGAATTTCACCCATACATATGATAAATTCCAAATTAAATTTTTGGATTTAAATTTATATATAGATTTGGAGAACAAAATCCAATCTGACATTTATAGAAAAGAAAATGCCAGAAACTCACTTCTTCATGCCAAAAGCTGTCACGCGCGCCCTCTGGTCAGAGGTATTCCGAAGGGACAGTTTCTGCGGCTACGCAGGAACTGCTCCACTTTGGGATCTTTTGAACAGAGGGCGAGCGAGATGAGAGAGAGATTCCTGTCAAGGGGGTATAACGCCAAGGACCTAGATCTGGCATATCAAAATGCCCTAGACACTGATAGAGAACAACTCATAAATATGAATGTTCGTCAAAAACCACAGGGTACACGAGCGGAAGACCCAGGATCCCCTTTCTTTATACCCATTATAGTGAGCCAGCCAATTGTATCAAAGCCATTATACACAAGCACTGGACCACCCGGTCTTTAACCCTCTCTCTGGGTAAATTGGTCCAGTATGGCCCAAATAGTGTTTTAAAGCCGCCAGCCACACTAGGGAACCTTTTGTCGCCCAGTATGTTAAGCCAATCAACCGCATAGAACCAACATGTCTAGTGTTTCCTAAGCTCCACGGCTCGTACAAATGCGGGCATTGTAAAATATGTCCAAATATGATTAGGACTAAGCATTTCTCAATTACGATGAAACACTAGATTTCCCATCAAAACCTTTATATCATGCCAACTAGTTTCGTGATTTACCTGTTAAAATGGGGTGTAATAAACAATATGTCGGACTAACTAGTAATCCTAAAAATCCGCATTATGGAACTCTCAGGTTAATTAAAAAAAAACACGATACTACACATCCTGTAACCATTGCATTTCAATGTGTGTCCGTTGGGCTGTGGAGAATTTCAAATGGGCCATCGAACACATTGTGTTACCGCACCGACTACAAGCAGCGCCCGAGGAGGGGATAGACTAAGGATTTTACACCAGAGAGAGGCACACTGGATACACACACTTAATTCTTTGCAGCCCAACGGACTCAACATTGATTGGGATCTACGCTGTTTTTTATAGGTTCTTTAAGTTTTTTAATAACCATTATGATGTAATCCCCTTTGGGTAAGGGTATATAGTTTAATATGCTACTCTCTATGATTATTTCTCACTAACTTTCCCCCCTTCCTCTGCATTCCTTTTTTGGTTCCCGTTTTTTTTCTTCTTTTTGCGTTTTTGTTTCAACAATCTTGGTTTCATGCTCCCTTTATTTCTGGGGGGAGATCCGGGTGTTTTGTTGGTTGTTTTTTTGGGGGGGAGCAAGTGTGGTTGCCGATACATCGGGGCAAGTGTGATGTGAGGCTGCAGTGTTGGGCGTTCGTTTGGCGCGGGAGAGAGACTTTTCGGGATTTTTGCGTTGCGGGGGCCTCCAGAGTGGGGATGGTTAGTTGTAAGAGTTTTCTTGGGTTTCCGGTGCAAGTTTTGGGTTGGATTGGGGTGCGGGATGGCTCGTAGGATTTGTTGGTTGTACGTATGTGAGATATTATTGTTGTAGCGCCTGGGTCCCCCATTGTAGGATGTCGGCCCCGCGTTTTGGGGCCGAAGATAGATAGGTCAATTTGCGGGGTTGTGGTATATTCCACCCCAATGGGGGTGGAGGAATGAAATGAGTGGAGGGGGAGGACCGTAACTGTGAAATTTAAGACAAGATGGTAGGGGTTCAGGGTAAAAGGGAATCGAGAGGGGGTTTTATTGTTTCCCCGCTCCTTCCCGAAATCCCACGTCCCGAGCACAGCCCCAACCCCCCCCCCTCCTCCGTTCTTTTGCCCCTTCCCTCATTCGCCCCTCTTCCCTCTCACTCCTCCCCCAAACAGCGAGGCCCCCCACCGCCCCTTCTCTCCCCCCCGCACCACCACCAACACCCTGGGAGGGGATAGAAGTAAGGAAACTTATAAAGCCCACCCCCCTCCCCCCTCTCCTCCCCCCCCTCCCTCTCCTTATCTCCCCTCTCCCCTCCGGTCACACTCCAAGCATAAGTTGGAGCCGCCAGGCATATGAGGTTTATAATCAGCTTAAACACAGTCCATATTAACATGTATTGGATAGTTTTGAGTACAATTTTATACACAAAAACAATGAAAATGTATAAGCTGTTATTGTAATCTATGGGACTCAATCATGCACTAGCAGCGTTTGCAGCAACCTTTTTACTTATTTTATATATCCATTGATTGACCTGAATTTAAGCAGTATATATATTTTTTTGTAAATATTGCTATCACATTGTCATATATCTAATTAGGAACCTAAGTGTTTAGCACTGGTCACTTTATTGACAATATATGTTAACAGGCAAAAGCAATGGAGGGGTTAATGTTTTTAATTCAAATGTTCCCGTTTTCGCGGGCTTTTACTGTATATAAGCAGGCAGCTTCCGCTTCTCCCCACTCCAAGACGAAGCCCTATTCCAAGGGTGAAACGCGTTGAGGGGGAGAATGCGGTGCTAGCCCTTGTGTGTTCTACGAATAAAGTTTTTTGAAGATCCCAGCAGCCTCTCTGAGTCAGACATGCGCAGTTGCGCCGAAATCCGCCATTGTATACTGTTCTGCAAGTCTGTGTGTGTGTAATTAAAGTGTAATTTGAAGATTTATATTTGAAGCAGAGATTAACGTTACGCGTTCATACTGTTTACAGTAATCTGAGGTTCCTTAGCCATACCCTTAAAAAATATGAGGACACATAGGGGGTCATGTACTAAGCTCCGTTAAGTTGTTTTTAGAGCGCAAAGTGCTTTTAGAACGTGATGTTGCGCTGAACACGATGCGCTAAGAAACGCAAACAGGCACTTTGCGCTCTAAAACTGACTTTTTTCAGGTATTTTTTCTAAGTCCAACTTTGGTCATTCGTTACCCTGTTTGCGTTAAATTCTGCCCTTAAGCGGGATGCACTGAGCAACGCAACCTTTGCGTACGCGAAAGTTGCGTTCAACAGAACACGTCAGCTCAAGGTAGACGTAAAAAAAGCTGGACTTAGAAAAAATGATTACTTTAAATTTTTGCATGCGCAAAACCCATACAACAGGCCGGCGGGTGTCCCTGAGGGAGCCCGGTGGTCGCGCGGGTGTCCCCGGCTGACCCCGCGGGGGTCCCAGGCTCTCCAATCGGGGGTCCCAGCGGGAGTTCGGGGTTCCCCGTGGGAGTCCGCGGGCCTGCGGTACCAATGTTGCAGCTCTAAATATAATAAACAATATTTATAACTAAATTCAGCAGCGGCTTAATCTAACGTTTACCCGTTTTTTTCGCAACTTTTTCTTTTCCCGGCCGGAATTGGCCGCATCTCACGGCCTCGTGCGGCCGATTCTCCAATCAGCGCCTAATGGTGCTGAACAATAGAAGCGCCTGCGGCGCCGGAAGAAAAAACAAAACGGATGCATCTGCACGGGTTTTTAAATTACTCGCGGTGCAGGCTGCCTGAGAGTAAGTTTAATCCACCACTGTACACCCCCCTAACACATACAATACAGTAATGGGCAAAATTACTATTATCCACATATGGATAATAATGCATTTGCCCATTTTAAATACATATAACTTTCAATAAATACAGTAAAAATACAGAAAAAACATATTACACTTCCCTTTTACAGGCACCACGATGAAGGCCGTCTTCATCCTCATCTTCATCCTGCCCATGCCCCCTCCGATGCTGCAAAACATACTCAAGAATAAAAATAGCCAATGTAATGTCCCCTAACCCCTTAATCACCTTAGCGGTTATTAACCGCTACAGTCATTAGGGGGTTAACCCACCCTCACCCACCACTCAGGAGGCCTACATACCCACCCCCACTACCCCCCACCCCGTGAGGCCTAACCACCCTCACCCACTACCCAGACGGGTGGCCTAACCAAATACCCTTGGGGCCAATCCCCCCTTCCCCCACCCCCAGTACCCACAATAATACAATACACTGCCCCACAATAAACATCATTATATTTATTAAATACATAACACACCCCCTGTGCCCCCCCCATAAAAACATGATTTATTTTTTTACATACAGTGTTAATACCCCAGGCCCACGGGTCACCTCACAGACCTACAGTAGCCCAGCACCATGTTTCACACAGGGTTTGGAGGCCTGTTGGTCATCCCTGCCAGGTGCCATGGTCCACCAGGTGGTCTCCGCAGGTCACTGTGGGCCACAATGGGATCTCAACGGTAGGCCCGCGGATGTCTGGTGGGCCCCGGGTCAGAGCCACAGGTGTCTGAGGGGCCTTGGGTGGTTCCCACGGGGGTCTGGGAACCCAGAATACAGAATACAGACCCAGATACAGAATCTCAATTTAAATGTTACATGCGGCTTTTTTTTCTATCAGCTAGCGTACGTAAAGGTTAAGAACGCTAGCAGGGGGAAAAAAAGCAACCCGTACGCTGTGGGTGTTTTGAGCTATTTTGAGCAGGTACGTTAAAAAATGGGCTCAAGGCCTTAGTGAATCGCGTCCCCAGCCTCATTTTTTAACGGACGTGCTTTTTTGGAACATCAGAACGCAAACCCATTGAGCTTTGTGCATATCCCCATACTGTACTGTACTGTATACAGGATACTAAAGGGAAAAGAAGCACAGTATTACAAAAATATAACGTTGTGTCTTCTTCCGAATATAAAATAGTTTTTCCGCTCATGCGGATTGGAACCTTGTTGAAACGCATACTTTATGCGTCATCACATTTCTATATGTATTATTAATTAAGCGTGTATGTCTGTATGCCTGTGTGTCCCTGTGTGTGTGTGTGTGTGTGTGTGTGTCATCACATTTATGCGCAAGCGTGTATGTCTCATTGGAACCTTGTTGAAATGCATATGCGTGTCATCACATTTAGGCGCATGCTTGTATGACTTCTCATTCAATTTGAATTTCAAGTCTGAAAAAAACCTTTTTTTTTGTTTTTTGACATGGGCTTGCATAACAATTCTTGATATTCTGATAATCAATCACTACTGTAGCATTTTAATTCTACGCGAGTCATGTACGTACTTTATGAGGTGGGTGGCATACTGTGATTTTATTTTGGTGTGTGGGGATCAAAACATTATGATAACCTGTTGAAAATATTTCTTTGAACTAATAATTCATCATACAGCGCTCCCCCCTCCCCCCGCACACACACACAAAAGGCTAATGTATTTCTACTTCTAATCGATACTTCTACCTAACCATTCATTAGTAATGGGTGGCTTAGTTTAATCTTTTAGGCTTTGTTTACAGTAATTTTGTCACTGAGTATTCTTGAGGCCTTTGAGGCTTAACGCATGCGCACGTGTGATAATCCCTTCTCGAATGACTCCTCCATGCACATACCAAAATAATTTCAAGTTGGTGGTAACTAGCACCTTCAACCCCTCCCCCCCAACACTTCACACACAAAGCCTTGTAAACAAACCAACGTGAATAGAAATGCTTACCCACATACAAAGCCAAACTTTACTGAAAACAATTAACCTGTGATAAGCCCCTGTATGTTGGACGCAGGAGCAGGAAGGTGGCATGGATGTGACCTTCTCGATTCCATCACCAAGCGCACCCCCTCCGTCTGCAGAATACGTGTACCTGTATGCCATTGATGAGGATAAAAAGTAAAGAGAAAGGGAGCCTCACACCCCTAGTGGCGCTTTTCAGTATTTGCCAAACAGAGTAGGTATATGCTGGTAATATCCTAAACCGCAATGGCTGTCAGTATAACCAATACAATCAGATGTCCCACGTAGCCACAATAAATAACTGTGGTCAGGTCCCCCCAATAGCCTCTTGTGTGAGATAAGTCTTGTATGGATGGGGCCAATATAACAGAAATAACTCACTGTTGGGTAGAATTTGGACACTGACAGCGTCTGCGTGCTCCTACCAGTGTGAGTAGCAGATGTTCAGATGAGATGAGGCGGTGCAGCTGCCTTGCGGAAAGGAATCAGATTGGGACTGGATCACAGGTAAGTGCAGGAAGCTTTAATAACACATAACAGCCAGACGAACCACTCTTACGCGTTTCGCACTGGAGACCACGCTTTATCAAAGAGTACATACACAATACAAAAAAAGGCTTAAAATACCCATCAGTCCCTGCGCTCCAACCAATGGTAACTTGGTATACACCCAGTAAATCCCACCTGATGTATAATTGATTGCTCAATGAGCCCACTAAGGTGTGAGACATATATATAAGGTGTGCAACTCTGCCTTTCACCATTATCACCCAGCACACAGCGCTTCCACTGCAGCAAGGGATTCTGGGAAATTACATGGCACAGCACTTAGGGAACATGCTCTCTAAATTTTGTCTCTCACACATTAAGACTGGAAGGAGCAGGGACTACCAAGGATGCTGCTCAGATTCATCTTCAGACAGGACCAGAAACTACGAGCATTTAGAGTAGAGTATTGACGCATGCGCAATGTGTCCCTGTTAAGGATAATCCACAGATGACGACGCAGGACTTAACATCAGGACCAAAACAGAGTGATGACGTCACTGAAGCTGGAACGCAGAAGCACCGGCCTGTGGAATGCAAGGACGGACAGTGCATGACCAGGAGAGAGGTCCCTAACCCATCGCAAGATTATGGAAAGCAGAGGAACCTATCAGAGCCTATTGGGGCATGGATAAAAGCACAGATGACATCACCAATACTGGATCGCAGAAGTACCGGCCTATGGAATGCAGAGACGGACGACGCATGTGCGGAAGAGATGCCCGTAAACGTCGAGAGGTCAAGGAAGGCAGAGGAGCTTATCGGAGTGCAGATGACGTCACTTACTATCTAAACGTGGAAGTATGGACATCCATGTTGTGATGGAGGGGAGACTTAATTAAATGAGAGCTATATGGGGCAGCTGTTGAACATTTTCACGTGGTTTTAATTGTTTTCTTATTTTGGGGGTATATTTACAAGTTATTTCTTCATTTATAACATGCCTGTCACTTGATAAAGACCTTACAGTCGAAACGTTGTGTGGCACAATACATTTTTCTATTTAGCAAACCCGTAGTGCATTGGATCTCCTTTTCAGCAATTCAGATTTGGATTACCAGGACAGGTATCCATTGAACAAGCAGTAATATTGAATGTATTATTTAATTGTGGTGCGTAGCTTATCACTTTTGTTTAGGTTTAGCTTTCACCATTATCACCCAGCACACAGCGCTTCCACTGCAGCAAGGGATTCTGGGAAATGACATTCAAGTGAGCGCACTTTTTGCTTCAAACCCATTTAACATGGTCCCCTATAAGCTTAAGCTTGCTGCATTTCACAGCTTTGAGCACAGCCAGGTTAAGATGCATAGTCAGTAAACCCACTCATATAAAGCTGTTTCGACCTTAAAATGGGTCACCACACTTACTGTAGTTAAGTTATGGTGGGTAAACAAAGTGACAGAAACCCTCCACAATAAAGCATATAGCAAATGGAAATATTACTGTATGCTCATTTGCATGTCTTAGACAGGTCTGCAACCCTGCCTTTCACCATTATCACCCAACACACAGCACTTCCACTGCAGCAAGGGATTCTGGGAAATGACATCCAAATGAGCACACAGTGCCACCTTTTGCATAAAAACCATTTAACATGGTCCCCTATAAGCTTAAGCTTGCTGCATTTCACACCTTTGAGCAAAGCCTGGGTTAAGACGCATAGCCAGTAAACCCACCCACAGACAGCTGTTTCGACCTTAAAATGGGTCTCCTCAGTGTGGGGTAGGGTAATATATATATTACCATTTGCTATATGCTTTACTGTGAGGGTTTTTGTCACTATTTTTATCCACCATAACTTAACTAAGAGTGAGTATGTATGTATATATATATATATATATATAGACCATACGATACCGGTTGCAACACGACATCAAGGGACAGCACGCAGGTAAGTAAATCAAAAATGTTCTATATTTGATAGAAGACACAAAAACCGACGTTTCGGTCCCCCAGTGGGACCTTTCTCAAGGTGGTGCAATTGAATGCAGTGCACAATACATATATATACCCCAAACCCCAGTGCAATTCAACAAAACCAATCACAGTTAATTAGCCTCACCTGCCTATGTGACATGCATCCACAGTATCAGCAGGTAAAGAGCGTCCATTTTGAATATATTAACTCTATATTTGTTTACCTGATATGTGTTTAGGCATGCGCAAAAAGGCTCAGGAATTGCATAATGTTACTGCTGAGAGACTACATAAGTCTGCCAGACCCAGCGATATCTTGGATAACCGGAGAGAGTGCGCATGGGCTAAACTGATCTGGAGCTGATACCTGGATAGATTAACTATTTCAGGGACGTGCAAAATACACATTGTAACTGCAAGTTAAGCGAAACATGTGAAACACCTGATGTGCTCACCGTAAATGTGCAAAAAAATGTGAGGGATTAAAACATATATACACACGTGTGGATGACGTGGCTGACTAGAATCTAGGACAATATATAAATGCTGAAAGCACTCAGCCATATAACGCCTAATGCATAGTGTAAGAAATGATAATGCAATGATGACTCTATGCATCATGTCAGGAAGCGACACCTTAAAAACCAACAAAAATACATAATGCAGACAATGTCAAATAGAGAAACTGGTAATAAATTAGAATACATGCTGTGTCACACTCCCAGCAAACATTGCCACAGGTGGCTCCTGACCAAAAGGGACCCGAGGCATCCGACACACTGCAATGCACCAGCACACATAAAAAGCGAAACAGTGCATCAAAGCATAACAACCTGCACAAACAAAAAAGACAGTATATAAATGCCGAAAGCACTCAGCCATAGAACGCATAATGCGTAGTGTAAGAAATGATAATGCATTGATGACTATGTACTGTATCCTTTCAGGGAGCGACACCTTAAATACCAACATAAAACACATAATGCAGACACTGTCACATGGAGAAACTAGTGATAAATTGTGTGTGTCTCGCTTTCAGCAAACATTGCCACAGGTGGATCTGTTATCTATATCTTACCTAAGATACACAAATCCATAACTGCACCCCCAGGTAGACCGATTATATCGGCACGTGGCTCATTGACACATTCTATTTCAAAGTACGTTGACTATTTTCTACAGCCCATGGTCACCAGGATGCAATCTTTTGTGAAAGATACCACTGATTTTATTAATCATCTCAGTAACTTATCAGGTATTACAAGCAATACCATACTGGTGATCATGGACGTAGCTAGTCTATACACAAATATCACACATGAAGAAGGCATTGAGGCTAGCAGATGTCATTTTGCGCAATTCACCAATCATCAGGGCCCTCCTCCTGATTTCTTGTTACTATTAATGCACATTATTCTCAATAAAGATTATTTTAAATTCGAGAATAAATTCTACTTACAGTTGATGGGCACTGCGATGGGGTCCAACATGGCCCCATCGTATGCTAATTTATTCATGGATACATATGAGCAGAAGCATATCATGAATAATAACACATTCAAAAATAATATTACCAAATATTTGCGTTATATAGATGACCTGTTCTTTATCTGGGATGGCACAGAAAGAGATCTATTATTGTTTGTAGACCAACTTAACACAATACCCTCTAACATCCGCTTCACTGTTAATTTCAGCAAAGAAGAGGTGTCTTTCCTCGACACAATTGTCTATAAATCCAATGGATCGCTAGCCACTAAACTTTATAAAAAACCAACAGATAAAAATACCCTCTTATCAGCAACCAGCCATCATCCAGGCGCATTGAAGAGAGGCTTGCCATATTCGCAATTTCTGCGTGCAATACGGATCACAAGTGACCAATCACAGCTGGACGAGGCGCTAATAGAGATGAAAGAAAAGTTCCTGATGCGGGGATATGCATATAATGATGTCTCTCTTGCCTTGGAGCAGGCCAAAACTGTGGACAGAAGCAGGTTGCTGACACCCAAAGACCAAAAGACTGACGATAACCGGTTCAACATTAGAAGCACCTTCAATACGGCATCTGGCTTCATCAAGAGGTGCATACGTAAGCATAGCCACATCTTGACCACTGACAAAGTGATTGGCAACAACTTTATCAAACCACCCAGATTCTGCTATCAAAGGGGCCGAAACCTGGGCGACTACCTTACAAAAGCAGATCCTACCGCCAAGTATGCTGCAAAACCAACGTGGCTATCCAGACCAGCAGGCGTGTATAAATGTCACGGTTGCATCAACTGCCAGTACTTGATATTGGGGAATTCCTATCCACACCCTCACACTGGCATCCGCCAGAAGATCAAGGATACAATGAATTGTGAATCCAAATACGTTGTATATTTTATACAATGCCCATGTGGCCTTTATTACGTGGGAAAGACAATGAGGATGCTTAAATAGAGATTAGCCCTACATCGTTCTGCCATACGGAAGGCACTGGCTGATACTGAAAACAAGGAGGATTTGTCACATCAACCAGTAGCAAGACATTACAAAGAGAAGAGGCATGGGCTCGCCACCTTGCGTTGTATGCCAATTGCCCAGGCACGGATGTCAGGGAGAGGAGGGAATCGCAACAGGAAACTACTACAGCTTGAAGCCAGACTCATCTACAGTTTGGGCACATTGAGCCCACGGGGTCTAAATGAGGACTT
This sequence comes from Ascaphus truei, assembly GCA_036426205.1. Taxonomy (NCBI): domain Eukaryota; kingdom Metazoa; phylum Chordata; class Amphibia; order Anura; family Ascaphidae; genus Ascaphus; species Ascaphus truei. Next base: position 68,592 of record WSYH01001610.1, on the reverse strand, counting down.
CAGATTAAGCTGTTTCCTGTAATCTCCGCACCTGGCCCATTGAGCTGCCTGCTGATACTAGGATTCATCTTTAACAGCAGAACAAGCGCATACTGCCTTGGGGTGTCAGCCAGTTAGCCACATTTCCTCCATCATGTCAGGCACCTTAGGTCCCTTGCAGTCAAGATCCACCTGTGGCAATGTTTGCTGAAAGCGAGACACACACAATTTATCACTAGTTTCTCCATGTGACAGTGTCTGCATTATGTGTTTATGTTGGTATTTAAGGTGTCGCTCCCTGAAAGGATACATAGTCATCAATGCATTATCATTTCTTACACTACGCATTATGCGTTCTATGGCTGAGTGCTTTCGGCATTTATATACTGTCTTTTTTGTTTGTGCAGGTTGTTATGCTTTGATGCACTGTTTCGCTTTTTATGTGTGCTGGTGCATTGCAGTGTGTCGGATGCCTCGGGTCCCTTTTGGTCGGGAGCCACCTGTTGCAATGTTTGCTGGGAGTGTGACACAGCATGTATTCTAATTTATTACCAGTTTCTCTATTTGACATTGTCTGCATTATGTATTTTTGTTGGTTTTTAAGGTGTCGCTTCCTGACATGATGCATAGAGTCATCATTGCATTATCGTTTCTTACACTATGCATTAGGCGTTATATGGCTGAGTGCTTTCAGCATTTACAGAGGCGGCACATTTTATTTGAGTGCGGCTAGCTCCGCAAGCCTGGGGATGCCCCGGCATGCTAGCCGCACTCCCTCGGTGTGCCACGCGTCATCGACGCGCGGTCACGCGTCATCGGGTGCCTGCGCCCCCTGCACGCGCGTCCAGGGCTCCCCGAGGGAGCCCTGGTGTCCCGCGATGTGGGGGACGGTGGCAGGGGTTTCCGGGGGACCCGGCGGACCCGGCGGACCCGGCAGCGGGAGGGAGAAAGCCCCGATCGGAGGGCGCTCCTCCGTGTCTTCGGCGCTCGCCCGGCACCCTCTGGCGCGCGCCAGGTTACTGCTGCGGCCGAGAACGGGCAAATGCTCGAATAAACTCGGCCGCAGCAGTATATATTGTCCTAGATTCTAGTCAGCCACGTCATCCACACGTGTGTATATATGTTTTAATCCCTCACATTTTTTTGCACATTTACGGTGAGCACATCAGGTGTTTCACATGTTTCGCTTAACTTGCAGTTACAATGTGTATTTTGCACGTCCCTGAAATAGTTAATCTATCCAGGTATCAGCTCCAGATCAGTTTAGCCCATGCGCACTCTCTCCGGTTATCCAAGATATCGCTGGGTCTGGCAGACTTATGTAGTCTCTCAGCAGTAACATTATGCAATTCCTGAGCCTTTTTGCGCATGCCTAAACACATACACTGCCGACACTCTTTATTGCGCATCGGCCAGATCCGCAAGCCGGGAGATTTCCCGGCTTGCTAGTGGCCGCCCATCGGCGTGCCGCGCGTCATAGACGCGCGGTCACGCGTCTTCGGGAGCCTGCGCCCCCTGCACGCGCGTCCAGGGCTCCCCGAGGGAGCCCTGGTGTCCCGCGATCGCGGGACGGCGGCAGGGGGTTCCGGGGGACCCGGCGGACCCGGCAGCGGTAGGGAGAGCGCCCCGATCGGAGGGCGCTCTTCCGCTGCTTCGGCGCGCGCCCGTCACCCTCGGGCGCGCGCCAGGCTACTGCTGCGGCCAAGAACGGGCAAATGCTCGAATAAACTTGGCCGCAGCAGTATCAGGTAAACAAATATAGAGTTAATATATTCAAAATGGACGCTCTTTACCTGCTGATACTGTGGATGCATTTGCACCACCTTGAGAAAGGTCCCACTGGGGGACCGAAACGTCGGTTATTGTGTCTTCTATCAAATATAGAACATTTTTGATTTACTTACCTGCGTGCTGTCCCTTGATGTCGTGTTGCAACCGGTATCGTATGGTCTGTTATTGCTTTATGGGATAAGCACCAAAACTTATTTACTTGCATATGGTGTGCCGGCTGTGCATTGGATTCTATATATATATATATATATATATATCACAAACACACACAAGAGGGAAAGTCGCTAACACTATATATATATACAAAGGCTAACCCAGAGACCAAAAAATGAATATAATCCTAATGTCTTAGTTATCAAAACCAAAACAAGAAATATACTATTAAGAGGGAAAAACTGGGGGGTGCTGAGGGATAGAAATAATATATAAACATACAAAAAGACTGACAAGATCCCAATATATAGCACTCACATTATCCCTGATATAAAAAATGAAAAGAAGAAACAAAAACTTTGAGCCAGAGTCAGCATAGAAAATATGGCAAAGATTTTAATTAGCAGCAGTAGAACACACTAACATTTAAAAATATACAAATACTAATGGCAGCCATGCAACAATAAAAAGCAAGAAAAGATATCAATATAAGTATACATAAAAAACATGCTACAGGAGAAACTAAACTAATAAGCCAAAAATATATCAACTAATATCCAACAAATAAATTGAGCAATACAAAACAGCTGAAATGCCAACTAGCACCCTCTCTATCCACCCTTAAGACACATTTGCTTAAAGAAGCATATGTATAGCACTGTGGATAATCCTGGACACGTGATACATAAAGCTTGGCCCCCTGCAGACGAACTTACTAGAATTCCCTCCTACTGTCTCTGTACGTTCCTACCAATTAGATTGTAAGCTCCTCGGAGAAGGGACTCATCTTCCTTAATGTTACTCTTATGTCTGAAGCACTTATTCCCATGACCTGTTATTTATATTATTTGTTATTTATATGATTACAACATGTATTACTACTGTGAAGCGCTATGTATATTTATGGCGCTATATAAATAAAGACATACAATACAATAGTTGAAAAACCCCTGAATACTCCTAACTACCAAATAATATGAGAAAAGAAAAAATCTAAACTCAAGAACAATATTAAATTTAAAAAAAACTGGCAGAAGCAGAGAAAAAAAATTATAAGTTGAAATAAACTTATGTGTACTGAAAATACAGCACACTAAAAGAATATGCAACCAAGGGGGAGACACAGGGGAGAAAAAAGATGAACAAAATTCTCATACCCTGTACAAACCAATAGCATGTAAAAAATGAATGACAGTAAATATGCCTAGGTGCCAGTGAGCATCCACAGATAAGGCACTGAGGGAGACAGAGGGGTGGAATACTGCTCCTGTCAATCAATACTGATGCCAGCAAGTGCCAAAGCTTGAGAGGATAAACCAGTCCCAAAAGTAGGAAACCCCTACTAGTGAAAGGCAAGAGATACTCAGCTCCTGATGGAAACAATCAGTCCATAGGAAATCCTGATAGAATAAGGTTTCTTCACATGTCAGGATTGCTGGTAAAGTTCACGAGGGGTGCGCCATAAAATGCTAATCTTGCAAAATAATTAAATAGAGGCTGCCATTAGAAACACTCAACATGTTCGCCCTAGCGGTGGGCTTCATCCTGGAGTGATAAGATGGTTAGTAGAGGTTTGCAAAGATTTATACTAAAACAGACGAGTGTCAGCGTTGCCTCCCTGGGCTGTCGGCCAATAGCGGAGGTACACAGGAACGTAAGCATCATGAGAGCAGCTGCCTAGAGTTTGAACATGATTGCAAGTGTGTAGTGTTTTGATGAAAAGGAGCCGATCACAGCTGATGGCAGCTATCCAGTTGCACTTGAGCTGTACATTACAATCTGGAGGCATCGCCGCGGAACTGCTCGAGTGACGTCATTCGCAGCATAGTGGTCTGACCCCTCTCCTTAGTATGTACTAACTGTAGCAATGTCCAGCCAAAAAGACTCTAAATTTTCAAGACATAGGGGCCTATGCAGAGAGCAGCGAATTTTAAAATTGGCGAATTTATTAAAAAGTAGCTTTTTTGGAGAGTTTTAATCTCCATATGCAGAAAAGTGCGAATTCTGCTATGTTTAACATGGATGCGTGTGGCGAGTTTAAATTGGCGACATGCGCGCTTCAGAAATGTGTTAAAACAAATTCGCGCCTTTTTTTTCCCCTTTGCAATGGCCGCGAGCGGCAGTTTTTTCTGGCGAGTCAAAACGGAGACAATCGCGCCATTTTATTGGCGCGAACAGCCGCTAGATGCCGTTCGCGCCTCTCTGCATACGGATATTTTTAAAACTGGCGAGATTGAGGTTCTCGCCAGCCGCGAGGCGAGTTTTACAAATAGAAAAGAAAAATTGGCGCGTTTTTCGGAACTCGCCATTTTCTGCTGCTTTCTGCGCGATTTTCTCCAAAAAATGGCGAATTTCGAAATAGCGCTGCTCTCTGCATAGGCCCCATAATATCATTAGTATTGCAAATGTGATTAGGGGTACACAAAACCAATATTACGAGGCACATATCAAATCATAACAAAAGTCTATATAGGACAAGGCTGAGCAGATACAAAAATAATAGCAAAACGTGTTAAAAAAATAAATAATAAAACAGAAAAGGGGGAGAATTAAGGGGACAGAGGAAGAGAAAGCCTAGAGGAACATAGCAAAACCTAGTGAATCATTTAATCCCTTATGTTGCATGGTATTTAGGAGAACAATCCATCTACATTCCTTTTGGAGTAGGGCTTTTTCCAAGTCCCCTCCTCTAATAACCAATGACACTTTGTCTATTGCAAACGCTGCAATAAGCATATTATCTGCCCCATGACACTTTAGAAAGTGCTGTGCGACACAGGTGATTTTTATAAAAGCATCAAGATCCCGTTGAGCAAAGTTCACGGCTCGTCATGCCTATATACATTAGCTTGCAGTGGGAGGTCAGGCAATAAACTACCCCTTTAGATTTACAGTTTAAAGGGTAACCAATCTTGTAATTTTTAGTATCATCACTGGTGGAGAACGTATCAGTCTGTAGCATAAATTTGCAAGCTGAACAGCTGCACCCCTGAAGAAGTCCGTATTCTCCGATGAAACACGTAGGGATGTTAGAATCTGCGCCGTGACTTGTGAGCAGTGCGGAACTACTACCTTCTCTGTTATACAGCCGTCCCCCCGCTGAAAGGCTCTCGCGTTGCCACTGATGCTGACTATGAAGCAGGTTACCTCCCCTACCATTGGAGGACAGCTGGACACAGATCTATGATGTCAGACGCTGCCGAAATGCAGAAGTGAGTGACTCTAACCAGAAAAGTCAAGCAAAGCTGTGCTGGTGGCGCCGTTCTTGAACCCTGAGTGGTTACACTGCTATTTTTTATCGTGGAGCATGTGAGTGGACTGGAGCTCACTGCTCTAGATGTGTTTGTTTTTTAAACTGTATTACACTATATATTTTTCTCTTCTCTTTTGCCATATGCTGTCTACTGTGACCGGATTCCTGTGAACTACATTTCCACCTTTGAGAGGAGTTCTTGCGCTCTGTGTTCTCCTCCTGTTGCCACTTTGAGGGATTGCGAAAACCCTCACACAAACAGCATCTCCTCTTGGTGATATTTACCTTTTATTGATTTTATATTTGGGGTTTGCACTTATTTTTCCCATACCACTAGCAGTAAGGAATGTCTGACTAACTAGGGGGGTATAATGGCTGTGTACCAAGTGGTCCTGTAAGTGTGGAGAGCGTCTACTTGTCAGAATAACCTTGTCACCGAGGGTATCCTTAAGATCCCCATCGGTGCAGAGAACAGGCCAATGTTTTTGGAGAATTGATTGGAGATCTCGCCATCTGTCATTAAAGGTCCCAATAAACCTGATCTTAGAATCGCTAGTTTTCTTTTTTGGTTGTAATAATACAGAACGATCACTCTTTGCACAGCACTGATACCCTTGATGGATGCGTCTCTTACTGTACCCCCTAGAGATAAATATTTCCTTCATCTCTTTTGCTCTAGCTTCAAAGCATTACTCTGTAGAGCAGTTACGTTTAAGTCTGATAAATTCACTACGAGGAATGCCCCAAATTTGGTGATGTTGATAAAAGCTGGAGACGTGTAAGATTGAGTTCTAGAATGTAGTCTTCCTGTAAATATCTGTCCCCACTTTGCCACTTGGGTCAATATTAATTTTGAGATCAAGAAAATCTATAGAGGTGGAACTAGATTTGCAGGTGAGTTTGATATTATACCACTGGCTTCAAAGTCTTTTGGCAAAGTCTTTTAGCAAAGGATGTTGGGTGGATGCACCGCTCCAGGTTAGCTGGTTGCACCACAATGTCTTTGTGCAAAAGTCTCTGGCACTGTTTAGTGTTTATTTGTAATCCTTCACGTGCCCCACGAAATTGGTTCCGCAGTCGGACCGTGTTTGTTTGACTGGTCCTCTGATGGCAAAGAATCTTCTGAGGGCATTTCTGGGCCATATATTCGTGAGTAACACGGATACTTGAGGCCTTGTCTCCATTTCCTCCTCTGGATCCACAGGTTCAAAGTCGTCGACTGCGATTGTTGGCGTTTCCGCAGGCTGTGTAAGAAACGTTGGTCCTTTGAGCCACGACGTGTTCTGTAGTTACGCTGTGGGCACTGATCTGGTGGCATGGTCTGCAGGATTTTGGTCTGTGGGCACATGGTACCATTGTCCTGGTTGGGTTGACTTCCTGATTCTTTCTACATGGTTGGCCACGTATACGTAGAATCTTCTTTTCTTGTTACATATGTAGCCCAATACCACCTTGCTATCTGTGTAGAATATGACAGCATCTGGTTTGCAGTCCATCTCATTTTCGATGAGTTCTGCCAGTTCGAATGCTAATACTGCGCCAAATAGCTCGAGTCTGGGTATAGTGGGGTCGGATTGTGGCGCCAGTTTAGCTTTGCCAAGGATGAACCTTATATGGTAACTTCCATCCACGTCCGTGGTTTTTAAGTAGGCCATCGCTGCTATGGCTTTTGTAGAGGCATCAGAGAACAAGCAAAGCTCTTTGCTGTGTGCAGCGGTGAGAGATGTAGGTGAGTAGGGGCGTGGGATCTGAAGTTGCTCTAGGATCTTCAAAGAATCCTTCCACGTTTCCCACTCTTTCCGTCTTTCTGGGGGTAGTGGGGAGTCCCAGTCCTGCTTCTCGAAGGACATTTCTCTGAGAAGAGACTTCCCTTGTATGGCGGCTGGAGCCCTGAATCCCAGCGGGTCATAAATACTAATGACCGTGGACAGGACCCCGCGTTGGGTGTAGGGTTTTCCTTCGATGGACACCTGGAATGTGAATGCGTCTGTTTTGAGATTCAAGCTTATCCCCAGACTCTGTTGTATGGGAGGCGTGTCAGTCCCCGGATCCAAGTTCCTAAGGTCGCTTGCATGGTCGTCTCTTGATTTCTGGAATGCTGTGCACCCTAAGTCCTCAGAACGTTTCTCTTGCACGAGAACGTCTCCACGTATTTTGGTGATGTATCTTTGTATCTCTTTGTTAGTTGCTACCAGGGGGTTGTTTTCTCCCTGGACATGACGAGAACAGTTTCTTTTGCCCTTGCAAATCCTTTTGTGAAATGTCTCTGTGACTGTCTCTTTTTAGGCATGTGAGAGGACAGCCTTTTTGCCCCTGTAGTTTCCCCTGCAGGGCGCAATCTTTTCGGCTATGTCAGCTGTGGCGGTTGGCTGCTTTGCCACTTGGTATTCTGCGGAGAGGAATGGCTGTACGTCTTAGCTGTGCCATTGCTCGCAGGAGGACCGTCCGATTGTTTATTGTCTTTTGGACGATCCCTTTGTCGGGCACATTCAGGAGGTTACTTTCTTCCTTCAGTGGAGTCAACTCATCATCCTTAGTTGTCTGGACTACTAAGCATCCTAGGCCATTGTCACATCCCCCTGATGTGAAGATTTTTTTGTTGATCTCAGGGGTATGACCTTGTCTCTTCTCCTCACTTGGCCCTCCTGTTACTAGGAGATGACCAAGACATGGTATGGAGAGGGATTTGTGTCCACATTCTGTTATCGCTGTTCTGTGGGTGTCAACATAGTCTGGTTCGTGCCCTTTGTCGATGCACACGTTGCCCACTATCACCCATCCTAGGTCAAGTCTTTGAGCGAATGGAGCAGCAGCAAGATCTTGGGGCCTTGTGCCACCGGCGGAATGTAGTTAGCTATTCCTCTGAGGTGTAGGTGATGGCGTGCCACGTCTGGTGTAGGAATCTCATCCCTGCTTGCCGCCATGTGGTTGCACTTGATGAGTGTGGGGAGAGCTATCTTCACTCTGTTGTCCACTGAATGTATGATGTAGCCATTCGCTCTTCTCCCTGTTGTTTCAGTTAATCCTGCACAGGTTCTGAGGGTGTAGGGTGAGGCATTGTCTTGTGCGTTGAATAAGTTGAAGAATTCCGTCTTTGCCAATAATCCTTTACTTTGATCGTCGAGGATAGCATGCATCCGAATAGCCCTCTCAGGTTGTCCCTGGGGGTGCACTGCGATAAGGCATATTTTGGAGCAGGACCTTTTGTCACATCCTTTTCCGCAAACCTCGGTGCACTGAGACATGTCAGAAGTTGGCTCTTCTTCTCCTTCCTCCCCGCCATGCTCCGCTATGGAGGATGGGTTGTTGAGTTGGTGGAGTGTCAGCGCCTCTGGATGTAGAGATATTAAGTGCTTGTCACTTTTGCACACTGCACATTTGATGGCCTCTTTACAGTCTTTGGCTAGATGGGTTGTTGAATCGCAGCACCTGAAGCAAACTCCGAATTCTCAGAGTAACTTCTTGCATTCCTCTAGGGACTTCATCCTGAACTCAAAGCACCTGTTAAGTGGGTGTGGCTTCTTGTGTATGGGACATTCCCTGTTTGGGTCCTTTGGTTTCTTGTCTCCAGTGACCGACTGGTCGGGAGTAGTTTGGGTCATGGGGGACACATCCGTCCTGTGGACCGAGATAGGTGTTCGAGTGTTACCGTATCTCGCCACTGGTCTCTCATTCCTCAGGTTGCTTGCACTGTGTGTGGTCTGCGCACCCAAGATGAAACTGGGATCATTCCTTGTCTTTGCCGCTTTGCGGATGCAGCTCAAGAAGAATGAGAAGGTTGGGAAGGCGACGTGCTTCTGCCTTTTGTGTTTGGAGCCTTGAGATGTCCATCTTTCTAGGAGGTTGGAGGGTAGCTTCTCCAAGATGGGTCTCACTCCGTGAGCTGAGTCTAGGACGTTGAGACCTGTCAGGGATTGGTCTGTTCTTGCAAACTCAAGCTCCTGCAGCAGATCTCCAAGCTCTCGTAACTTCGAGTAGTCCTTGGCTGTGATTCTAGGAAAGTCGTCGACTCTTTTGAAGAGTGCGTCTTCGACTGCTTCGGGACTACCGTAGCAATCCTCTAGCCTTTCCCATACCAAGTCAAGACATACTTGGGGGTGATTCACATTTGCTGCCCTTAGTCTCTTAGCATGTTCTATGGATTATTTCCCCAGCCATTTGGTTAGTAGGCTGAGTTCTTCTCTTGCGGAGAAGCCCAGGCTCTTGATTGCGTCCTTGAATATGAACTTCCATATTCGGTAGTTCTCAGGATGGTCGTCAAAGTTGGTAAGTCCTGTTGGCACCATGACACGCTGGATCATGTACTTGCCCATGTCTGGTGGGGAGAAGCTTGTGGGGAGCGCAGGTATCACCATATGTAAGGAAGAAAATATATAATAGTGTGGTATGTCTAAACAGATAAAGCAATCTATACTGGAATCATGATTGGGAACTCACATTCTCCCAGTTGAAATACAGAATTGAATAGCAATGAATGCAATGATGTAGACTCAGCAGTATGAAAGGAGGTCTTGCTTGATATAAACTCTCTGGTGTCAGCAGAACAAACCCTCGATAGAAAAAACGACACCTTTAGTGCAACATTGTATGTTCACTATCAGTATATTCATATATTCATAAAAGCAATTGTTATTGCACTTACATGAGCACCATGTGCATAGACACATAGACACATAAAAATCAACTATCCGTATATCCTAATCTCACAGTGTAATACATATTAAATGACACTGTGTCATTTAATATGTATTACACTGTGAGATTAGGATATACGGATAGTCCCGCCCACTAGCCAATCACTAGTGACTATTCCAACCAATGGGAAGTGGTGAATTAACCCACCATCCAATCGGAACCAAGTAGGGGTATATATATATGAACAACGAAGCGTTATGCCTCAGATCGAACTCCTGACGAAGCTGCTACGCCAGTGAAATGCATTGAGTGAACTAGCAGCAGTCCAGAAGTGTACCCCGAATGCCCCAGAGCCCGTGTGGATCCATTCTGCGATCGATCGCTAAACCGGAAGTGACGCGACGGGCCGGACCGGAAGTGACGCGACCTTGGGAGTGGGGTGGATGGTGTACGCTGATGCTGCGCATTGATTTTTATGTGTCTATGCACATGGTGCTCATGTAAGTGCAATAACAATTGCTTTTATGAATATACTGATAGTGAACATACAATGTTGCACTAAAGGTGTCGTTTTTTCTATCGAGGGTTTGTTCTGCTGACACCAGAGAGTTTATATCAAGCAAGACCTCCTTTCATACTGCTTAGTCTACATCATTGCATTCATTGTTATTCAATGCTGTATTTCAACTGGGAGAATGTGAGTTCCCAATCATGATTCCTGTATAGATTGCTTTATCTGTTTAGACATACCACACTATTATATATTTTCTTCCTTACATATGGTGATACCTGCGCTCCCCACAAGCTTCTCCCCACCATCCAAGATAGGAGAAACTGGATCTTCTCCCAAGAGGGTTGAGCAGCGAAGTTTGCCATTCATATTTTTATTATTTATGAGCACTTTGATTATTGATATTAATCACTATATATCTATTTATATATTTATTTATTACACCTTCATTAGAAGCGCCTCACATTTTTTGTTTTACACTTGCCCATGTCTGTCAGGCCTGAGGCATCGGCGTGTTGGTCGCGTTCTGAGGTAGTTGCAGGGAGGGTCCTTGCAGTCGCCTCTTCCTTTGCGTGGATGTGTGATGACTGCTGGTCAGTGTGAGGGGCTGTGTTTTCCCGTGTGGGTGTACCTGGATTGCAAGCCTGTTGTGGTGCATCCATGTGCACGCTGGCGTGTGGATCACTGTTGCGGCTGTGGCTGTCCCAGGTAGCGTGCACCCTTGAAGGAACAGCGTCTTCTCTACGTGGACCTAGCAATCTTCAGTGTCTGTGGTGTCACTCCCGTCGTGTTGAGATGGCGCGCTGTTGTTTACGCTGAAAAGGCTCCTTACGTAGTCTTCAGTGCGTTGGGCTGGATCCTCTGAGATTATTTGTCTGTATGGTTGCTCCCCGCCATCCTGTTGCGCGGCTGCTTCTAGGGCTTCAGCATTGGCTATGGCGGCGGAGGCTTCCCTCTCTTGATTTAGGGCCTCTAGTTCCGCATAAAATTCGGCTTTCCTCCACGCAGCGGCAGTGGCTGCGGAGGCTGCGGCAGTGGCTGCAGCGGCGGTGGCAGTGGCTGCGGTGGCGGTGGCATTGGCCGCAGCAGCGGCAGTGGCGTTCTGCTCCTCTTTTTCTATTCGCACTCTCTCTGCCCTCACGGCTGTGCCTCTTTCCGACTATATTCGGCCCTAGCGCGTGCGGCTTCTGCGGTGGCTCGCACCTTGGTAGCTCTTGCGCTTGCACTGGACGCGTTAGATTGCACTGATTTAGCTGACCTTGACGAATGGCTGGATGTGCTAGAGCGTTGTGATGCTGTCTCCAGGAGGAGCTCTTTTCTCTCACTTTGGGCGTCCATGATGGCGGTCTGCACGATGCTGTCATGTTCTAGGTCAATCGCTTTTTGCAGGCTGTCTCCCGTGATAGTCCTTGTCATTTAGGTGAAATATGCTCGTGACAGCGCTACACTACCGACACACTTTATTAAAGTGTGGCCGGTACCGCAAGCCGGGAGATTTCCTGGCTTGCTAGTGGCCGCCCCTCGGCGTGCCGCGCGTCATAGACGCGCGGTCACGCGTCTTCGGGAGCCTGCGCCCCCTGCACGCGCGTCCAGGGCTCCCCGAGGGAGCCCTGGTGTCCCGCGATCTGCGGGACGGCGGCAGGGGGTTCCGGGATACCCGGCGGACCCGGTAGCGGTAGGGAGAGCGCCCCGATCGGAGGGCGCTCTTCCGCTGCTTCGGCGCGCGCCCGTCACACTCGGGCGCGCGCCAGGCTACTGCTGCGGCCAAGAACGGGCAAATGCTCGAATAAACTTGGCCGCAGCAGTACGTAACGTCTGTGGCATGACATCATCTGAGTAATAGCTTGCTTGATCTGCCTTTTCTGATCGCTAACGTTCGCGACATTACTCATTTCAAGTTCAGTGTTCACCCAGGCCCTTTCTAAATTGGCGTGGTGCGCATCAATGTCAGCTTCATATTTTTTGCGGGCCTTTAGTATGTGTGACTATCCGTTTAGGCCTTGCATCTGCCTGCACCTGTAACAGTTGTGCGGCGGTCTCTGTGTCTGAGTGGTCAATCTCCTATGTTGTGTCTGGTGGGGATATGAGTTCTGCCATGCTGTAGGTGTATGTAGGCCTTTAGCCAGTGCGTGTGGCGTGCGGTCTGTTACCTGCGTTAGCAATGGGTGACTGTCTCAGATGATGCTGATCGGCGTCCTGCGGCATTCAGTGTAGGGGTAGCTGTACTCGCAGGTGTACGGTGGCTCTGACCCGTGTCCTGGCAGTTGTCCGGTGGCATGGCCCTTGGTGGCGCTAGCCGTGGGAATGTGTACAGTGGTAGGTTAGATGGTAGCTCCTCACTGTGTAGCTGTGCAGAGGGTGGACTCAAACAGAAAGGGCAATCAAAGTTCTGTGTATAGTGCACTGTCTGTCTGCAGTGCTGCTGCCTTGTGTGCAGAGTTTGTGCTCTGTGGTAAAGAGCCTGCTGCTCTGTTTGGCAGTGTAAAGCTGCTTGCTGTTTGTAAATCTGTTTTCCTTGAGCTGGTGTGCAGAGACTGCTATGTATCTGACAGTGTAAATTGCTTGCTTGTCAGTGTGCAGAGACTGCTCTGCATTAGCATAAAGGCTGTGAGTAGCAGCTTATGTGTGTGTCCCCAAAGCACACAATCTCCTTTTCACTATTCTGGACCCAGGGTCATGTCTAGGATATGAATGAACCCAGATAGCTTCAAATTAGCCCCCTTTCCAAAGCACACCAAGTCCAGTTATATTTTCTTCACTTTATTAGGAAAGGAGCAGTATATACAGGCACTTGTGGATGTAATATGGAGAGTGCTTCTCTATAGGCGCTACATAGTTAAGGGCAAGTGAAAAGGATTGGGCCTTGCCGGGAGGAGTGTAACATAGAAGGGGTACTCACTCAGCCAGTGTCAGGAAGTAAAAGAAAGTGAGGGGGATCTGGGAAACAGGAATAATCTAGGGACAGACCAACTGTCAGCAAGACAGGAGGGAGGGCGGAATAGCCCATTCTGAGAACAGATCTCAGGGGTTGCTGTAGCAACTCACTTGCTACATGCTCAGAGGCAGAAAAGGCAACATAATAATATATCACACAGGCACAGTGTGTGTGTGTGTGTGTGTGCAAATACATGCAGCTGAAACTAAGGAGCTGACAAGCAGAAGCTGCAAGTTGGGTAAAACAGAAATATGATTCTTGCTCCATGGCAAGATGACTGATAGACGTATACAAAGCTTCCACGTCACATGTTGCAATAATGGTGTTTGTATATCTAATGAGGTCGTGAATCTCACTATAACAGGGTCTCTCCTCCTCGTCAGTCACTCGTTCCCAATTATTCATGCAAGCGCTAGCACACTAAGAAAGACTCTGACACCAGGTTCAGCTTCAGTCTCAGTACATGCATCCCACGGGGGTAACACAAGAACTGCTGAGTTTTTGTATTACAATCTATTTATATCAAAGTAGGCTAACACTAGCCAATCATTCAATGTCACACCTACTATGCGGCAAAGCTTATCCAATTATTACATTAGTTAGTAGAAAAAAGGCACGATGGGGGCGGGGGTCTTGTCGGCTGATGCAAGTTTCACAGAAATGCCGTGTGTCCTTGCTTTCTGAAGTTATGTTTCGTTTTCTCTGTAATCAGTCGGCTTTAGGTCACTTTGCTACTTCTTTATTGCGTGGGCCAGAGTCTGTGCAAGCGGAATTTCACGGTCACCTCGGATAGAAAACAGTATTAGTAAAAAAGCACAGCAAACAGATAAATATGGAGACGAGTGGTTTCTATAAAGCATAGAGATATGATCTCCATATTTTATCCTTCACATATCTACTGTGACACCATCCAGTCTGGAAAGGACATCCATGGTGTCAAGGAGATAGGAGGGCAAGGATTCCACAGGTGATCGTAGAAATGGGTCCAGAAATGTACTGATAGGCTAGCACAAACTACCGATCCCGATACCAATTCACTAGGTTTCGCTATGTTCCTCTAGGTTTTCTCTTCCTCTGTCTCCTTAATTCTCCCCCTTTTCTGTTATATTTTTTAACACGTTTTTGTTATTATTTATATCTCTGCTCAGCCTTGTTCTATATAGACTTTTGTTATGATGTGATATGTGCCTGGTAATATTGGTTTTGTGTCATCACTGTTGCAATACTATGATATTATGTCTTCAGCATTTTCCATTTAGAGTCTTTTTAGCTGGATATTGCTACAGTGTGTTAGTACATACTGCGAATGACGTCACTTGAGCGGTTCCGCGGCGATACCTCCAGATTGTAACGTACAGCGCATGTGCAACTGGATAACTGCTGTCAGCTGTGATCGGCTCCTTTTCATCAAAACACCACGCACTTGCAAGCATGTTCAAACTCTAGGCAGCTGCTTTCATGACGCTTACGTTCCTGTGTACCTCCGCTATTGGTCGACAGCCCAGGGAGGCAATGCTGACACTCGTCTGTTTTAGTATAAATTTTTGCACACCTCTACTAACCATCTTATCACTCCGGGATGAAGCCCACCGCTAGGGCGAAACGCGTTGAGTGTTCAAATGGCTGCCTCTATTTAAGTATTTTGCAAGATTAGCATTTTATGGCGCACCCCTCGTGAGCTTTACCAGCGATCCTGACATGTGAAAGAACCTTATTCTATCAGGATTTCCTCTGGACTGATTGTTTCCATCAGGAGCTGAGTATCTCTTTGCCTTTCACTAGTAGGGGTTTCCAACTTATGGGACTGGTTTATCCTCTCAAGCTTTGGCACTTGCTGGCATCAGTATTGATTGACAGGAGCAGTATTCCACCCCTCTGTCTCCCTCAGTGCCTTATCTGTGGATGCTCACTGGCACCTAGGCATATTTACTGTCATTCATTTTTTACATGCTATTGGTTTGTACAGGGTATGAGAATTTTGTTCATCTTTTTTCGCCCCTGTGTCTCCCCCTTGGTTGCATATTCTTTTAGTGTGCTGTATTTTCAGTACACATAAGTTTATTTCAACTTCAAAAAAAAAAAATCTGCTTCTGCCAGTTTTTTTTTTGATTTAATATTGTTCTTGAGTTTAGATTTTTTCTTTTCTCATATTATCTGGTAGTTAGGAGTATTAAGGGGTTTTTCTACTTTTCAGCAGTTTTTTTATTGCTCCATTTATTTGTTGGATATTAGTTTAGTTTCTCCTATAACATGTTTTTTATGTATATTTATATTGATATCTTTTCTCGCTTTTTATTGTTGCATGGCTTCCATTAGTATTTGTATGTTTTTAAATGTGAGTGTGTTCTACTGCTTCTAATTAAAATCTTTGCCATATTTTCTTTGCTGAATCTGGCTTCCGGTTTTTGTTTCTTATTTTCATATTTAATGTCAGGTATTTTGTGAGTGCTATATATAGGGATCTTGTCACTCTTTGTGAGTGCTATATATAGGGATCTTGTCAGTCTTTTGTGTGTGTATATATATATATATATATATATATATATATATATATATATAACAAAAACAATGAACAAAGAGTAGCGCTATAAGTGTGATAAGTGAGTTCTAATTGACAATTTATTATAAAGCAGAAAGTGGCCGCCAGGAATTGCACTCTCTTCAAATAGTGAAAAAGCATTCAAGGGAGACAATCTGTAAACCAGCTGAGACTGTAGGAGGGTAGAAAGCCAGATATTGCTGTAGATATACACAAGCAGTATATGAGGATACTTATCCGAGGCTGGATGGAAGATGGTAGTCAGTGTAAGCAGGAGGGGTGGTGGTGCTAGGCAGGTAGCTGAAACACTATCCGGTGTAGTAGGAAGATATCCAGTTGTCAGCTACTTCACTCAATGTGCCTGATGTGAAGTCATAGACCCAGCATTCAGACATTAGAGCACCCAACTCCGCAATAACAACTCTGTTTTGCCCGGAAGTATCCTCTACATTTCTTCGTGTGTAATAGGAAATTGTCAGACCTCGACACAGCCTCAACCTGCGTGATGACGTCAGTGCGTCACTACGTCACGACGTCCTGACTAGTTTCGTCACGTGAGTGACTTTTTCAAAGGATGATAGGTTGCTGCCTGCTGGAGCATTATATACCCTTATGGACAATCACAGTGGGTTAGTTACAGCTGTAACACAGCGGCAGCAACCTATCATGTCGTGAAAAGGTTCATCAGCAAAGAACAGATAATTAGACATCTTAGATAACAATTAAATAACAATAAAATAATTTAAAAAATCTGTTACATATAGCAATGGGTACTATATAGGGGAATGAACCCCAAATGTCCGGTGCTCCAAATGTCCACAACAGGACTGGTTCAGTAGAAAATCTCTGATGTGTGTGAAAAACGAATGGCTACTAGGCAAGCATGAATATCCTGCACAGAGGGGAAACAACAGCCAGGCTCCGGCAGATAACGATATCAAGTGCAACCTGGGTGGGGGGCTAGTGCACAGGGAAAATCCGAGACCAGAGAAGGGGCAACCGTAGGCTACCCCTCTCGAGTACTCACGCTGGAGATGCCTGCTGCCCTTACCCGACCCGGTCTCTTCAACGCCTGTGCCTGGCTGGTCCCGTCTCCTCGGGTGTCGCGCTGGCGTCTGACGTCATCACCGAGGGCCGTCGGCTATGCGACGGACGTGTGGAGGAAAATGCTGCGTCTCAGCGATCCTGTATCTCCGTGAGCAGGCGAAATTGAAGATAGAAGTCTGCTCACCAGGGGGAGGGAAATCTTGAGGACCAGCTCCCAGCTCCGCGTAGTAGCCTGCGTGCTCCACACCGATAGTTGCAGGAATGTAAAATGTAGTTGGTGGGTGGTCACAGCCTCAGGAACTCAACCGGATACAATATGAATAAAAGCAATTTTATTGCACTGTTGTGCTGCACATCACATCACAGAGAACACCTCTGACGCGTTTCGTTCCGTTCAGGAACTTTATCAAAGAGTACAAAGATCTCTCACACTGGAGTGTTATATACATAGTTCCCTAACATGATTGGTCAATACAAAATGCAAAACAGATAATGTCAATTAGCAATCAGTACTTGACAATAACGAGGGTGCTATGTAAACATCGCAGTGTCTAGATTGGAACAAACCCCAACTAACCGTGATAACATATAGGAAATACAACAATAACATATAGATTAAAAACAAAGATCTGTGAGTAGCAGCATATATAATGACAAAAGCAAAATCCTTGAAAATTTATATGGAAGAACACAAGGATGGAGGATATATATGGAGGAGTAACCGCAGGGACATATGTCAAGCAGACTTATACAACGTATTCGTGACTAAATGTATATTAAATGATAAGCATAAAACAATCATTAATGTATTTGTAGAAAATAATTAATAGCTTAACGTTCATAAAGTGGTATGTAAAAAATAATAATAATGCATATAAATAATGCAGATAATTTATACAATAACAAATTATTGGAAAGGAAAAGGGAAATAGATCATTTCTGTTTGATAATTATTTGACTCCTTAGAGTATATATGAGGTGAATTGGTATACACACTCCCAAGACTCCCCATATATTCAACCCTGCAGGAAGTGTTTCAACTCCCATTCAACATTAATCCCATAGGGATGGAGAGTGTTGAGAGTGTGTATCCAATACATCTCCCTTTGATTTAGTACATTTTCCCTATTTCCACCTCTGGGATGACATGGAACATGTTCTATAGCATAAAAAGAAAAACTGGTAATATTGCCTGATGGGCATGATGAAAAGTGTCTGGACACCGGGTGGTTAGTGTCTCTCTTTTTGATTAACCTGACGTGTTCCGCAATTCTGGTTTTCAGAGGTCTTATCGTGCGGCCCACGTATTGAAGTCCACAGGCACAATTCAAAACATATACAACATGTGTAATATTACAATTTAAAAAGGATTTCAAATAATACTTCTTATAATCATTATTGTACAGAATGAACCTTTTTTGAACTGCGTACCTACACATTGAACACTTCCCACATCAAAAAAATACCTTGGGGATACTATTAATGCTGGAAGCATTGGATCCAGAAATGAACATGCTCGGGGACAAGTGAGCAGCTAGTGTCTTCGCTTTGCGATATGAAAATTTGGGGCCACTCTTCACAATGTCTCTAATATCTTTATCAAGAGACAATGTGTGCCAATGTTTGGCAATGATGTTGCAGATCTGTTGTGACTGTGAATTGAATGTGCTAATGAGCATGGGACTATTTGTACTTGTTGAAAATTTGGATGGATCTCGCAATTTGTTGAATGAATATTTTTTGGGGTTTCTGCAAATGAGAGTGTTTCTATCCATTTTATCTGCTTTATTAAATGCAGACTCAATATCAATAGCAGAATACCCTCGCTCCAAGAATCTTTTAGACATCTCCTTGGCCCTTTGAATGAAAACATCATTGTCCGAACAGATTCTATCTCCTTGGCCCTTTGAATGAAAACATCATTGTCCGAACAGATTCTCTTTAACCTGACGAATTGGGCCCCTTGGATGTTTCTAATCAAGGAGCGTGGATGGCAACTATGCGCATTAAGTAGTGTGTTTCTGGAATTTTCTTTCCTGTAAATATCTGTTTGTATATTCATCTCACTGTCAACATACAGGAGTAGATCAAGAAAATGAATATTATTAATATTGTGTTGGTACGTGAATTTAAGGTTATAGTTATTAGTGCTGATGTGTTCAATAAAAGAAAAAAGTGAAGCTTCGTCACATATGAGGGGTTATAGGGAGAGGTTATATGGAGCCTGGCTGTTGTTTCCCCTCTGTGCAGGATATTTATGCTTGCCTAGTAGCCATTTGTTTTACATACACAGAGATTTTCTACTGAACCAGTCCTGTTGTGGACATTTGGAGCACCGGACATTTGGGGTTCATTCCCCTATACTACCAATATGAGGTGTTATAGGGAGGGGTTATATGTTCGAATTAGATTGGGTTGATGCACTTGACTCCTGCTCCAAAAAGCTGATGGAGCTCATTATCCAGCAAAAAAATAAAGAAAAATCCATCCTAATGGCAGATATTAAAATCCTTAAAAAAATAAAGAAAAATCCATCCTAATGGCAGATATTAAAATCCTTAAGACTAAGTTGCAACCATTCAGCAGAAGGGAGCAATTTATTAAGAACGATAAGACACTGTCATCAAATATTGAAATATCAGAAAATACCATCAGTGAAAAGAAACAACAAAAATTTGAAAGGGATAGGATTGATTACACTAAAAATCAGGTGTATTGCTGGCAAAAACCGGTTGTTGTACGGGAGACTATGAGCTCCAGTACGCCAAGGGGAAGGAGTCAAAATCCTAAACGAGGGACAGCAAATGCCCCAAACAAATCTAGTCTTAAAAATAAATGCGTTGAAACATCCAGTTTTGAGTCCGATTACTCAGACCCCGAACCTAGGTTTCATTCGGTCTCTTTTGATAAATCAAAAGAACATTCTAGAGACCGTGAGGTGACAAATTATGATAACAATGTCACACCCTCTTGCTCTACATCTAAAGCCAACAGATCATCTGGGCAACCCTCCTCGGCTTTTTTAGAGATGGGCACAAAAAGCCGGGGAGAATGCGCAGATCAAAGAGGAAACGAGGGGGGGCGAGGCAGAACGAAAAGCAAGAAATACGACTAGGAGTGTCCAACAATGTCATTAATATTTCCGGTGTGGAACTAACCCTAGATCAACTGTCCCTCCTCAATAAAGGTCTTGGATTTGCGCCAAGTCAAAATTTCAAACTATTTGAAACCATTATTGATTTGCAAAGGTTCACACGTAAGCTAGCTTTGAAGAAAATGTTTGATGCTAAAGATGGTTGTGCAAATACAGCTAGCACAGACAGTAGCATTGACTTAATGCGCATAGTTGCCATCCGCGCTCCTTGATTAGAAACATCCCAGGGGCCCAATTCGTCAGGTTAAATAGAATCTGTTCGGACAATGATGTTTTCATTCAAAGGGCCAAGGAGATTGAGAGATCTTTGTACTCTTTGATAAAGTTCCTGAACGGAACGAAACACGTCAGAGGTGTGCTCTGTGATGTGATGTGCAGCACTACAGTGCAATAAAATTGCTTTTATTCATATTGTATCCGGTTGAGTTCCTGAGGCTGTGACCACCCACCAACTACATTTTACATACATATAGCAATGAACAAAAAATAAACAGATCTGAAATTACACTATATTAAGCTCCAAAACAATCAATGGTAACCTATATATTAATCATAAAAATTATAAAAAACTTTTGTAATATATAAACTAAACTAAAGTAAACCATTTTAATTTTCCTGTGGCTATGTGCTTGATAAGTCAATTTATTAGATTAAATTAATTAAGTTTCAATAAAGCTAATATAAGCAGCATTTGCACACTGGAAGATTCAAGGCTATAGAACAATATAAAATAAACTTGCTACCATTGAAAACTTAGAGCAACCTGATATTGGAATGTATATAGGACTAGATGTATTATGGATATAAATATAGATATAGCATAGAGATTGGGTGCTGACACACCAACAATAGGGTGAAAAATATATAGAATGTTAATATTAGTATAGCCACATAGGGTGACTAATCGGCTATACAATATTTTAGGCTGACAGGAAGAATTTATTAGGGCACTAAAAAATAGTTGCCCTAATAAACTGAGTGCTTAGGGAATGCACTAGACTAGAATGCTGGTATCTATGCATTCATTTAACCCCTGTGGTGACAGTGTACCTAAGCGGTAAATCCAGTAGGATTCACGTATACACAGGGTTTTGAATCTGTCTCCTCCTAGTTTAGAACTGGGAATCATTTCTATACCATTCATTTTCAGACTCGCAGGGTCCCTGGAGTGAACATTATAAAAGTGACCGGGGCACACTATGAGTAAGAGTACCCTTAATGATCGCACGTCTATGCTCCGGGAATCTAAGACAAAGGGATCGCTAGGTCCGTCCGACATATTGGATATTACAGGCACATGACAAGACATAGACCACAAAAGTGGTCAAACACTGGATGGAACTTTGAATCGGATAGTTGTCCCCATGAAAGGAGGCTTAGAAGGACTGGGATACTGTCATGTGTTTACACATAATGCACCTAGACCTGTCACATCTGCAGCTACCTAAGTGACCTACCTCACGATCCATTGTGGGGGCCAGTTCCCTAAGTCTACTGGGGGCCAATTGGTTCTTAATGTTGGTAGCTTTACGAAAAATGACAGGAACCCCAGGGGTGAGAATTTTATTCAAGTGTGGATCACACATGACTATATTCCAGTGCCGATTGAGCCCATCTGTAATTTGTCTGGAGTACCCACTGAATTTAGTGATGAATTTGACACCATCAGATGCAGACATTTTATTACCACGATCATTAACAGAAATGTTAGATTTGGATTTATGAAGAAGATCAGTTCTGTTAATCGCTCTTTCTTTATGATAAGACTCTAGGACCAAATCAGACTCATACCCTTTGGAAATTAACTGGGAGATCAGTCGTCGTGATTGACTTTCAAAGTCAGACAGAGTTGAGCTGTTCCATCTGAGTCTATTAAATTAACTCAGAGGGATGTTTTGAATCCATTTTGGATGGTGGTTACTCCTTGCATGGAGATAACCATTCACTGCTACATCCTTAACATGAACTTTAGTTTGAATTATGTTATCCACGTCGACTGATAAAACCAGATCAAGAAATACAATTTCATGGGGGTGACTCTGATAAGTAAATCTAAGTCCTAGATCATTGTTATTAAAATCATCCATTGCCTGTTTGAGGCCGTCTCCATCCCCATCCCAGATGATCAGAAGATCATCAATGTAGCGGCCATAGAATACCAGACGTGCCCCAAGCAGTGCATTATTCCAGATGTTTTTGGATTCCCAGAACCCCATAAAGAGGTTCGCATAGCTGGGGGCAAATCTGGTACCCATGGCCGTATCACAGGTCTGGAGATAGAAGACATCCTCAAACAGGAAATAGTTATTGTTCAAAATGAACTGGATGAGAGACAGAACGAACCTGCATTGATTGGGCTGAAGAGAAACGACAGCCGAAAGAAAGTGCTCAATTGCCTCGAGACCCTTTGTGTGCTCAATACATGTATATAAAGATTGAACATCACAGGTGGCCCATCTATAAGTCGGTTTCCATTCAATGGAAGAGATGGAGTCAATGACAAGAAGGGTGTTTGTAAGATATGACCGAAGTTGGACCACATAAGGCTGTAAAAAGTGGTCTACATATCTGGACACCCCTGACGTCATTGAATCAACCCCTGATATGATGGGCCTACCTGGAGGGTCTACGAGGCTCTTGTGCACTATTGGAAGGTGGTAAAATATCGGCATATTTTAACATAACAAACGTTTCCATTGGTCTAGGGGAGTCATGTGAGGCATATTTGATCCTCCCTTGTGAGAAACGGGGATATGATGCATCTGACGTCATCGCGCATAGTGCGTCACTACGTGGGGTTGCCATGGTGACCATAATGCCGGTACCAAGCGGGCACCAGCCTAAACAGAGGAGAACAGCTAGGACTGTGCTCTATCAAGTAAAAGGCCCTGCTAATCTTCTAATTACTATGTCTCCATACCGTGACACATACTTAGGGTTTGAAGATTGTGATCGAGGGATGACGCAAATGACGTCATCACGCAATGTACGTCATTACGAAGGGTTGTCAAGGAGAACATGTAAACATAAACAGAACAGCCAAGGGCAGGGGAGAAATCATTAGACTAACTGCAACACATGTAGCATCAATTTAAATGACGTCCATTATAAGAATATAAGTATCATGCTAACCACACAAAGATTTGTTAGCTGGGCAGCCACAGGTCTAAAAATAGCCCCCAATTATAGTATACACCGCAAAATTGTATAATGTTATAATAACAACATGGTATTAGAGGTGATTATAAATACAAGCAAAAATAATGATTGTCAGTTAACCAGGATAAATGATGCTACAAAAAAATGTCATGAAAAGAACATAAATAAATAACATTTGTTTCTTGGATTAGCAATAGGTTAGATAGTCTAGAATTCTTAAAGATAGAGGTAGCATAACATGCCAATGAGATATGCTAAAATACACTGAATTATATCTTCCCAAAAATCTGAATAAGACATATTATGAAAAACAGGAAAATTGCTGTCCATCATATAGTCCTTTCTTGAAAAAATTGCCTTTGAGGTACTCTATGTCATAAACAGAGACAGGAAAATTCATTGCATTATCTAGAATCACCGCTCTTAGTAAATAATGTCTGGTGGGTACTGAAAGTCCAAAAACATAGAGCAGAATATCCCTGAGTAGAATGTCCAACGTAGGGGTTTCCATCACATAGTCCAAAGTCACAAAACTTGCTGCATAATTGAAAGGAGTGCATCATCTACCTGGTACCAAGGGATCAGAGGTATAAAGCAACATATCCCTAAGTAGGATGTCAAGGAATTTCATCACATAATCCATGATCACACAACTTAGTTCTACATTGAAACTTGATTGGCTCACACATCGAGAGAAACGATATCTCAAAGGCACGAAGATAATCCAAATATAGGGTGAAATATCCCAGGTTGAAGTGCTAATCCATAGCATATGACATAGAAGACAAAAGGAAAAAGAGAGCCATATATTAGAGCATCACAAATTAGGTCAAAGGAAAACAAACCATGACAGGGAGATAATGTTATAAAAACATGGCAAAGCCCAGGTAATCATTCAGCCCCTGCGGAATCATGGTACCCAACTGCACGATCCACCTACATTCCCTCCTCAACAGAACCTTCTCAAGGTCACCACCACAGGCACCGAGAGAGACCCTGTCAAAGGCAAACGCAGTAAGGACCGTACAGTCGGATCCATGACAGCGCAGGAAATGACGGGCAACTGAAGTGATTTTCTTAAAGGAGTCTAAATCACATTGTGCATTTTTTATATTACGTGTGTGTTCAAGTACACGAAAATGGAGTTCCCTTGTGGTCATGCCCACATAGGCAAGGCCACAAGGGCAGGAAAGATGGTAAACTACTCCCTTACTCTTGCAATTAAGAAAGGAGAGTATTTTATAAGTGCGTGACTTAGCAGTGTTAGGAAATGTTATAGTTTGGTGCATATATCTGCACGCAGAACACGTCCCGCACTTAAAAAAGCCTGACCTAAGGGGTATAATGACTGCAGATTAACTTGTCTCGCAGATTCGGAGATCTGCAACTGGCAAGACTTACATGGTCGCCTAGAACATTTTTAAGTTCTGTATCCGTCATCAGAATCCCCCAGTGTTTCTGTAAAATACCCCTCAGGTCAGACCACTGTTGGTTAAAAGTACTAACAAATCTGATTTGTTTTCTGCCTCTATACTTGGGTTTTGGTTGTAATAGACTCTCGCGAGCCACTTTAAGGCAATTAGTATAGCCTTTGTTAATTTGCGTTTTAATATATCCGCGTTTAGAAAATCTTGTTTTTATTCCGCAGCTCTGAGTTCAAAAGTGGCTTGAGATGAACAGTTTTTCTTAAGTCTAAGAAATTCGCTGCGTGGAATCCCTGAGATTTGATGTTGGGGGTGGGAACTAGAGGCATGAAGAACAGAATTTGTCGCAGTCGTCTTGCGGTAAATATCTGTCTCAATCATGCCTGTCTGGTCAATGCTAATCCTAACTTCCAAAAAGTCTACGGATGTAGGACTGCACAAGAAGGTAAGTTTAATATTGAGTTTGTTGTGGTTGAGCGCATCGATGAAATCTGCAAATGCATCACTGGTGCCATGCCAGACCACCAGGATGTCATCGATGTATCTCAACCACAACAAACCCAAATCACTGAAGTGGCGATATTGATCCGAAAAAACTACCTCTCTCTCCCACCAGCCCAAAAATAGATTCGCATAGGAGGGTGCACAAGCCGCCCCCATAGCTGTACCTCTTACTTGCCAATAATATTTATTTTGAAAAAATAAAATAATTATGAATAGGGATAAATTGGAGTAAATCTATTATGAAATCAATCAAATCAACAGAAATGTCCTGCATGGATAAATAAAACTTTGATGCTTGGAGACCCTCATGGTGGGGGATAATGGTGTACAGGGACTTCACATCACAGGTCGCGAGGATAGTATCCTCATCGACTGTGATGCAGTCGACCCTGGACAGAATCTCCATCGTGTCTCTCAAATAGGATGGTAAGTTAACAACAGCAAGGCACAAAAAATAATTAATGAAGCGGCAAGCAGGTTCACACATCCCCCCTATGCCTGAAACAATTGGACGACCTGGTGGGCGAGAGGCATTTTTATGGACTTTGGGCAACAGGTAAAAGGTTGGAACTACAGGGAATTTTTAGATCAAGCCATCATAATTACGCTTACTGATAGTATTATTATCCAATGCAGTACGCAATATGCGATCCAAGTCAGACCTGAACCGCAAAGTAGGATCACATGAGAGCTCAGAGTAACATCAAGCATCATGTAACTGTCTATATGCTTCACGTTCATACATGAGCTGCGGCCAGATTACAACATTTCCCCCCTTGTCAGATTGTTTAATTTGCACGGATGCGATCCGTTGTAGCTCCTTAATAGCCAACCACTCTTCCTTACCCAAATTCATAGTTTTATGCACTATGGGTAGTTTTAGGATCTCCTCCGTTACAACCATAGCAAACACATCAACTGACGAACAACTCTGGATGGGTGGACAGAAGGTGGATGTAGGTTTCATACCCATCATAATATCTTTGGGAGATGTACTAAAAGTTTCTTGTTCCTCCAAAAGCGCCACCAGGTTATCCAAAGTCTGTAGTTCTTCTATATCCCACGTCACAGAAGTTGAAGGGTCTATAGCAGGGTCTTGAATTTTAGAGAAATGTTTGAAAAGTAACAACTTGCGACAAAAAAGGTTTAGATCTTTGATAACCTCAAATTTGTTCATGTAAGTGGTAGGGGAAAAAGATAAACCCATCAGAGAGAATAATATCAGAAAGGTTGATTATATTAAGGTCATCGTCTACCAGCCCCGTCGATTCTGATACTACGGCTTGTAGCCATATGTCTCTCTGTCTCTGAGTTGCCTTCCTTCCCCGCCTCGTCTTCCTCTTCCTTTTCTCGGGCGCGAGCCCCTGCCTAAAAAAGAGGTTGACAAGGAACCAAGGGGATCAGCAGTAGATGTTGTAGCACGCTGTGTGTCGGTGTCAGACGAGTCTATGTCTGTGGTAACGGCGTCTGAAGACATAGGGATGTTGCGGCCTTGGTGGCGTGCCCTTTTAGTACCTTTGCCTCTGTTCCATCTATATACAAGTTTTTTCTCAAAATCTATAATGTCCCTATCAAATTTCTTTTTCTTATAGTCAATCAGACCTTCTTCATATTTAACCAAGTCACTTTCCACCTGATCGATAGATGTGGAAATCACGTTAATAAGTTCCTTTTGAACAATCTCAATCTTATCAGTCAATTTTACCAACATAAGTTTGTCATATTCTATTAAGATAGCAATCAGCTCCAATGAGCATCTAGTAAGGGATGCTTCCCAACGTTCTTTTAAAGAATTGTCAGAGAATTCAAAAGCAGGGAAAAGCTTAATCCTCAGACCTCTTGGGATTATTTTATGAAGGAGATAATTGTCGATTGCCGTGCGCTTCCACCAACTGCGCAATCTCCTCTTTGATAAATATTTAAACGTGTTTAGTGCATCTGTTTCTGTAGGTCCAGGAGGAATGTGGAAAGTGGCTGAAGCGCTCAAATGCAGGAACAATGAATAAAATAAGCCAAACCACTAAACCAGGGTACTAATAAGAATAATATAGTACTTAATGTGCAATAGTATGGGTACTATCCTCCTGAAGACAGTTGGTAGATGGTACAAGCCCACTCACCCTCAGTCTCATCGGCAGGTTCCCCTGAAAATAAGCAATACTCACATCCTGGTGGTAGGTAGGCAAGCTGTGCAGCTACAATTATGCAATAACAGGAAAAGGGCGACCAGCTGTGACGTTCGAAACGCGTTGGATGGGTCTCTTGTCACATTAAAGTGCCCTTTTAATCATTTTTTCGTTTTGGGTCCTTCCTGCTCCATTTTTGCTGGTGCGCTTTTTGGTCTCCCTTTTTCTGTAGGTCAAGGAACAGGAATATCGGTGCTATTATCAACTGAATCAATACGTGAAAATGAAAAAGCTGCGTTGGCGCTGGCAATTTTCTGCTCATCCTGAGCACTAAAATTCATACTAGCTCTTGTATGAAAGGGGAAGGGAAGGTATATACTTAAAAGTGGAGCTGGTATAAGAATTGCTATACAAAGAAAGCAAGAGACATATTGAAATACACAAAAGAATACCGCCTCGACACAATAAATCATTGGTGTCCAAAAAACTGTCTGTGTATAGTGTAGTAATACTAGACAGTGGTGCTAAAGGTTGAAATAATTATAATGTACCAGAGAAAGCAACCTTACAAAAAGCACACAGGCATGCCAAGAGAGTGTAAACAATGAATTTATTATAGTGGGTTAAAAACAAGGGACGAAAATTAAAAGAGGAGGGGGACTCACATCTACCAGACATGTATACCTAGAGGCAAAGGTACAACAGTAAAGCAAATTTCAACACCAGATTCAAAAAACACAAGAAGCTCCAAGTTGAGCATACATGTGTATTATATGCACACACTGCAGATTAGTGCACATCCAGCAAAGAATCACTTGTTGTATATAAACAGATAGCTGCAGAAAGTGGAGGCATTAATAGCACAAGTATCAATGTATATATACATCACCACTTAAAGCATCGGTGTCAAGAACAAAAATAAATAAAGAATGACCATAGCCTCTTGTCAGGAAAGAACGGTAGGGGTCCCACTCCACAGACTCCCACTACAATGCGTTTCGACTTAAAACAGTCTTCTTCGGGGAGTGGTGAGGGGAGAAGTGAGCTAGTGTTATATAGGTAGATTAAATTGATTGCGTTCGCGCCAAAAACTGATTTAATATAGAACAGCTGTGACATGCAGGAGAAAGCCCCTTATGTTACAGTGTCCTGATTGCTGTAGTAACATAACCAATGTTTCCATTGATCTAGGGGAGTCATGTGAGGCATATTTGATCCTCCCTTGTTAAAAACGGGGATATGATGCATCTGACATCATCGCGCATAGTGCGTCACTACGTGGGTCGCCATGGTGACCATAAAGCATGTACCAAGCGGGCACCAGCCTAAACAGAGGAGAACAGCTAGGGCTGTGCTACTATCAAGTAAAAGGCCCTGCTAATCTTCTAATTACTATGTCTCCATACCGTGACACATACTTAGGGTTTGAAGATTGTGAACAAGGGATGACGCAAATGACGTCATCACGCAATGTACATCGTTACGAAGGGTTGTCAAGGAGAACATGTAAACATAAACAGAACAGGCAAGGGCAGGGGAGAAATCATTAGACTAACTGCAACACATGTAGCATCAATTTAAACGATGTCCGTTATAAGAATATAAGTATCATGCTAACCACACAAAGATTTGTTAGCTGGGCAGCCATAGGTCTAAAAATAGCCCCCAATTATAGTATACACCGCAAAATTGTTTAATGTTATAATAACAACATGGTATTAGAGGTGACTATAAATACAAGCAAAAATAATGATTGTCACTTAACCAGAATAAATGATGCTACAACAAAATGTCATGAAAAGAACATAAATAAATACATTAAGTTGTTCAGTGTTTTCTTGGATTAGCATGTATAGGTTAGATAGTCTAGAATTCTTAAAGATAGAGGTAGCACAAAATGCCAATGAGATATGCTAAAATACACTGAATTATATCTTCCAAAAAATCTGAATAAGACATATTATGAAAAACAGGAAAATTGCTGTCCATCACATAGTCCTTTCTTGAAAAAATTGCCTTTGAGGCTTTATAACATGATCTCCCTGTCATGGTTTGTTTTACGTTGACCTAATTTGTGATGCTCTAATATATGGCTCTCTTTTTCCTTTTCTCTTCTATGTCATATGCTATGGATTAGAACCTCAACCTGGGATATTTCACCATATATTTGGATTATCTTCGTGCCTTTGAGATATTGTTTCTCTCGATGTGTGAGCCAATCAAGTTTCAATGTAGAACTAAGTCGTGTGATCATGGATTATGTGATGAAATTCCTTGACATCCTACTTAGGGATTTGTTGCTTTATACCTTTGATCCCTTGGTACCAGGTAGATGATGCACTCCTTTCAATTATGCAGCAAGTTTTGTGACTTTGGACTATGTGATGGAAACCCCCTACTTTGGACATTCTACTCAGGGATATTCTGCTCTATGTTTTTGGACTTTCAGTACCCACCAGACATTATTTACTAAGAGCGGTGATTCTAGATAATGCGATGAATTTTCCTGTCTCTGTTTATGACATAGAGTACCTCAAAGGCAATTTTTTCAAGAAAGGACTATATGATGGACAGCAATTTTCCTGTTTTTCATAATATGTCTTATTCAGATTTTTGGGAAGATATAATTCAGTGTATTTTAGCATATCTCATTGGCATGTTATGCTACCACTATCTTTAAGAATTCTAGACTATCTAACCTATACATGCTAATCCAAGAAACAAATGTATTTATTTATGTTCTTTTCATGACATTTTTTTGTAGCATCATTTATCCTGGTTAACTGACAATCATTATTTTTGCTTGTATTTATAATCACCTCTAATACCATGTTGTTATTATAACATTAAACAATTTGCGGTGTATACTATATTGGGGTGGCATTTTTAGACCTATGGCTGCCCAGCTAACAAATCTTTGTGTGGTTAGCATGATACTTATATTCTTATAATGGACGTCATTTAATTGATGGCACATGTGTTTGCAGTTAGTCTAATGATTCTCCCCTGCCCTTGGCTGTTCTGTTTATGTTTACATGTTTCTCCTTGACAACCTTCGTAATGACGTACATTGCGTGATGACGTCATTTGCGTCATCCCTCGATCACATCTTCAAACCCTAAGTATGTGTCACGGTATGGAGACATAGTATTAGAAGATTAGCAGGGCCTTTTACTTGATAGAGCACAGCCCTAGCTGTTCTCCTCTGTTTAGGCTGGTGCCCGCTTGGTACACGCTTTATGGTCACCATGGCAACCCCACGTAGTGACGCACTATGCGCGAGACGTCAGATGATCATATCCCGTTTTTCACAAGGGAGATCAAATATGCCTTACATTAACTCCCCTAGACCATGGAAACGGTGGTTATGTTTACTACAGCAATTAGGAGCTGTAACAAAGGGCTTTCTCCGCATGTCACAGCTGTTCTATATTAAATCAGTTTGTGGCGCGAACTCAGTCAATTTAATCTACCTATAACACTAGCTCACTTCTCCCCTCCACCACTCCCTGAATAAGACCGTTTTAAGTCAAAACGCGTTGGAGTGGGAGTCGTGGAGTGGGACCGCCTGACAAAAGGTCTATGGTCATTCTTTATTTTATTTTGTTCTTGACACCGAGCTTTAAGTGGTGATGAATATATACATTGATACTTGTGCTATTAATGCCTCCACTTTCTGCAGCTATCTGTTTATATAACAAGAGACAGGGGTGCCCAATGCTGCATCCAATTGACAAAACATAAAAGTAAAATACTTCAATATAATAATTGGTTATTTAGTTAACCCTTGGCCAAAGGCGTCATAAGCCTGCCATACCAACGTCAAAGTATAACCAAATAATGCAGGTCCTACACTACACTGTGAAACCTTTCCTTTACCTCTGTGAGAGGGGAAAAACCATAATGGTCTTGTTCGGCAGCAAGTGAAATGACCTTCCAAGTTAAAGGGTGAAGGAGGAGGAGTGAGTCTCTGGGGGAGGTGCCACCGCCTCCAAAGAGACATAGGTTAACACAGATACCCAGCAAGCTCAAACTCCCCACCCACCACAAAGTGAATATATTTATGTCAACCAGAGAGCTATTGAGCGTGGCAATTGTATATAACAAGAGACAGGGGGTGCCCAATGCTGCACCAATTGACAAAACATATAAAGTAAAATACTTCAATAATAATAATTGGTTATTTAGTTAACCCTTTGGCCAAAGGCGTCATAAGCCGCCATACCAACGTCAAGGTATAACCAAAATAATGCAGTCCTACACTACCAACTGTGAAACCTTTCCTTTTACCTCTGTGAGAGGGGAAAAAACCATAATGGGTCTTGTTCCTGCAGCAAGTGAAATGACCTTCCAAGTTAAAAGGTGAAGGAGGAGGAGTGAGTCTCTGGGGGAGGTTTGCCACAGCCTCCAAAGAGACTAGGTTACACAGATACCCAGCAAGCTCAAACTCCCCCACCCACACAAAGTGAATATATATTTATGTCAACCAGAGAGCTACGAGCGTGCAATGATTTATAACAAGAGACAGGGGGTGCCCAATGTTGCATCCAATTGACAAAACATATAAAGTAAAATACTTCAATAATAATAATTGGTTATTTAGTTAACCCTTTGGCCAAAGGCGTCATAAGCCTGCATACCAACGTCAAGGTATAACCAAAATAATGCAGGTCCTACACTACACTGTGAAACCTTTCCTTTTACCTCTGTGAGAGGGGAAAAAAACCATAATGGGTCTTGTTCCTGCAGCAAGTGAATGACCTTCCAAGTTAAAAGGGTGAGGAGGAGGATTGAGCTCTGGGGGAGGTGCCACAGCCTCAAAGAGACATAGGTTACACAGATACCCAGCAAGCTCAAACTCCCCCACCCACCACAAAGTGAATATATATTTATGTCAACCAGAGAGCTACACTGAGCGTGCAATTGTATATACAAGACAGGGGATACAGATTGGTGGGGCTTCTTACCTCCCCCGTCAACCCACCCCTCCCTCCGCCTCCAACAAACTTTTATTATGGACTCCAACTCCTCTGCCACCCCCCCTCCCCGCTCCAGTCTTCCCCCGTTACCTTCCGCATCCTCCCCCTCTCCAACCAACCGGACTTTCCCAGTATTCGTTCTCACCTCTTTTACCTCCCCCCCATTCTCATACCAGGGTCTTTACTCCCTACAAATTCCCATACTCCATCCTACCCACCAAACTCTGTACCCCCCACTTTTCAATTTACAAGTTCGCCCCCTTCATATTTCTTACCTATATCACCCACGCGCCCACTCCCGTTCTACCTCCTTAACCTCTAGCCTGCCCCCTACTATGCCTATCTCCATCCACTTTTTCTACATCTCCACCTCTCCTCGCCCATCACTCTCGTCCCACTTACCCCTACCCAAGAAACCTCCGCCTCTACTCCCATCGTCTCCGACAACACGCCCTCAACAAGTTCCGTTCGTATCCTTATCCCACCCCTTCCGCCACTCGTCCCACCCCCCCCCAACTTCCTCTCTCACCCCCTCCTTCGCTTTCCCATACCTCCGTTCTCCATCTACGCCGTCTTCTCATATTACACCACCCCCCCCCCCCTCATCTCATCCACCTTTCGTCGCCCCTTCCCCTTCATACCCTCCATGTTACCCTTACGGTTCACACCCCATTTTTCTTGCACGTTTTCCCCACTTCTACCCTGTCCTGTCCTCTGCCCACGCTCCCCCACAGTCTCCCACTAAGCCCCTCGGAACAAGCTCTCCCCCCTTTCTCACCCTCCATTCCCCGCAATCTACTCTTAACTCCTTCTTCTATTACGTCAATATCTTGTGCACACCCCACCCCAACCCATCTACCCACTTCTACCTCCCCGCTTTCGTTTTCGGATGCCTCCCGCTTCTCCACTGTTCTCTCTTAACCTACATCCCTACTTCTTCCCCTACTCCGCCGTCACCCGCCTCTCCCCCCCCTTCTCGACTCCCTTTCGTTGGATTCCCCTCCCCCACCATTGCCTGCGCGGCTCCCTAACACAGCTTCCAACCCTTTCTCACTTCCGCATCTGGCCCACCTCCTTTGGTTTCCTCCTCCCTCATCGTCCGTCCCCCATACCTCACCTAACCCCTTCCCAATGCTGCATCCAATTAACAAAACATTAGAAAGTATAACACACGTGATCTTGCTGGATGTGCACTAATCTGCAGTGTGTGCATATGATACACATATATGCTCAACTTGGAGCTCTGTGTGTTTTGAATCTGTGTTGTTGAAATTGCTTTTGTGTAACTTTATATTTAGGTATACATGTCTGGTAGATGTGAGTCACCCTCCTCTTTTAATTTCGTCCCTGTTTTTAACCCACTATAATACATCATTGTTTCACTCTCTTGGCATGCCCGTTGGCTTTTTGTAGGTGCTTTCTCTGTTGCAGATTAATTATTTCAACCTTTAGCACCACTGTCTAGTATTACTACACTATACACAGACAGTTTTTGGACACCAGTGATTATTGTGTCGAGGTGTGTATTTCAATATATATTATATATATATATATTATATATATTATATATTATATATATACTGCGCGGCCAAGTTTATTCGAGCATTTGCCCGTTCTTGGCCGCAGCAGTAGCTGGCGCGCCGGAGTAGAGGGAGCGCGTCGCCGAAGCAGGGAAGAGCGCCCTCCGATCGGGCGCTCTCCCTACCGCGCGGGTCTGCCGGGTCCCCCGGAACCCCCCTGCCGCCGTCCCGCGATCGCGGGACACCAGGGCTCCCTCGGGGAGCCCTGGAGGCGCGTGCAGGGGGCGCACGCTCCCGAAGACGCGGACCGCGCGTCTAGTGACGCGCGGACGCCGAGGGCGGCCACTAGCAAGCCGGGAAATCTCCCGGCTTGCGGATCGGCCGCAGTGGACGATAAAACTGTGTCGCCACTGTATATATGATAAAACAAGAGGGCAGGTGCATCGCACCCTAGTGCATTACCAAAATAAATTTTATAAAAGGGGGGTGAGACAAATGACCCACTGACAAAAAAAACTAAGTCATAACAACATTGAATTATATGTAGTTATTTCACAAATTAATAATTAAATTAAATCATATGTTAGTCACTTGGAATGTTAAAAAACACAATGAAATTATAAATTCACTATATATATACTGTACATATAATATTAATCAGATAATATTAAAACACAATTAGTTCACTTACAAAATTATTTAGTTTTTTTAATATCACTCAGAATTAAATAAGTAATTAGTGAGTAATAAAACTTGATGAAGCACAAAACTTCCTCACATATTCTAAGGACAGGAATAATCAGGTGATTATTAGATCTAGCTGCGATCAAAATATAGTATAAAAGTTGTTTAAAATCTGGTTTGGTATAACCATATATAGAATGTTTATTTTTAGAGTTAGTGATATTATAATTTTAAGCAGTTTTATATGCTTTCCTTATATGTCCTCTTTCGCGCTTTCAATTTATAATTAAAGTATTTAATATAACATGCGGGAGAGGGGTATAAAAGAAAGGAACACAAGGATGTACCATACTACCCTGACGAAGAAGGACTATCTTTGAAACGCGTAGGGTTTCCGGGAGGAACCAGTTTACAGTGCAACACCAAAAAATGGAAAAAGTGACGTAGAACGCCGGCTGACGGCGGTGGATGTCGTGGGGAAACCGGAGTACGAAATGAAACGGTCTGCCCTTTGTTTTTACACTGTTATGTGTCAACTTACACCTGAATTGTATAAAGGTGGAGCTTTTAAAGAAGTCCCTCTTGAAATCTTGTTATTACCACACGGAGGTGAAATTACAATCAAAAGATACATTTACATGCTGGTATAGGCACTTCAATGTAAGTGCATATCTTACCACCTTATGTGCTTATGTTACTGTGAACGTACTTCACTATATTGTTTTTTTTTTTTATAACATCTTCCTCTATCATGAGGAGCGCTGAACAGTTGTGAACAATTTTTGCTGATGCTGGGAATTGGAACAATTCAACTGTTCAAGCTGCACCACATCAAAATATCTCTAAAATTTTGGACTTCTATTTGTGTAGAGCGATTCCTTCTTTGCTATATTATTCTAGTTTATTGTGGTAAACCCACATTCAACAAGAAGAAATTACACAAAAAAACATTAAAAATACACTATATCGGTGTCTGGGGGGAAATCTAGGCTTTCCTAGGTGCAAGATCCCATTGGAAAAGCTTTAACCTGACCTGGATAACACTGGTTCTCCTGGTTCTCTTACGGCTTGAAATCCCAGCCGCGACCGCTATGTTGAATCTCAGAAACTTGGTCTTGTGTCTGAATTAGTCTCTGCCTAGGCAGACTTTCCTAGCTTCCAAACGAAGTCGTTTGGCTCTGTCATTTGCAACAGAGCAACTTTGAAAAGCCCACCTTACTTTACCAATGCAAGTCACTAGGGGCCTTTCTCTGCCTCAGCCTTCTCCTTACAACATCTCTAAGCTATCCTTAGCATAAGCTAGCAGGAAGGACCAGAGCATGGGAACCCTATTCCACTGAGCAATTAGGAAACAGGGGCCATTCTGGCTGATGTCAGTGAAGGGGAGTGTGCCAAGCTGGCTCGGGATACCCCGGGGGCTGGACATATGTATTGACCAATGGAAAACGCACCAAAATTCTTCTGTTGTCCATGGTCAACCCATGGCCACCAACTGGGCTCCACTAATCCGGCAGACAGAGGGTCCTCCCAGGGGATATCTGTTCTCTGGACCTCAGTACTCATCCCTGCCCAGTTCATTAGCAACTTGACACCTCCCAACATACCGTCTCTATTTGAAACTACGGATCTATGCAGACTTGCAGGCTCCTTAAGCAGATGCCTTGGTAAACTGCGTAGAGCCTCATAATAATGTATCAAACCATAAAACATATTTAAACAAAGGGGGCCTTGGGGAGACTCATGACTGTATGGGATATAG
This sequence comes from Ascaphus truei, assembly GCA_036426205.1. Lineage (NCBI taxonomy): Eukaryota > Metazoa > Chordata > Amphibia > Anura > Ascaphidae > Ascaphus > Ascaphus truei. The sequence goes on along the minus strand of WSYH01001610.1, from coordinate 32,440 downwards.
GACTGAGATATCGGGGCTCGAAACAGGAGTCTGGGGACAGGGGCAGCAGCCCGGTTGTAATCTCCACTACGTACTTGCAAATCATGCCTGCTCTCTTGGTAGAATTTTAGGTACTATGGTAGCTCCGGTCCCAAAACTCCTGCAACACTGTAAGGAATTGGGGAACACATACTTTGCGATGTGTTCCTCCTTACCTATTTATCTCAGACCTCCGCTTGGCACCAGTCCGGCGCTGCACCCCGCTCTGCCTTACAGAGTGGCGCGCGCATGCGCAGCTCTTATAGTGTGACTACAGAGCTGGTTCGCCCCTCGGATGCACTGCGCTTCTCTCACGTGCGGCACGCACACGTGATAGTGACAACTGGCGACACACTTATTCGGGCTTTGGAGTCCCACGAATGTCGGTATACCCGGGTGTATTGAGGTTTGTGACTGTTTCTGCCCGAGTGCATTGAGGTATTTCCAAGCAGGGATTGAAGCATTTTTCCCGCTAGCTGCAATATGCACAGTATAATATATATACTGCATTACAATTCATGAATTATGCCATCTGGTAGAACGCGAAGCATTGCAGCCTTAAATCTAATCATATCATTTAACAGATCAGCCGCCCGTCAGCCAGGCATGAACCCAGGCTGGGGAAGGCAAACACAACGGGGCTTGTCAGAGGTGAGGAGCGGCGAATCCAGGTATCTGACAGGTACATACTGGGTATTTGCTCGAATAAGTGTGTCGGTGCAGTTACACGCTCCCCACTGTGTGAAAGTACTTGTTAGCCCACTTGTCTCCTGCAGCAATCCTTGCCTCCGCAGAGGCAGCAACTCGGGCCACCTCCCTTGCTACTGATTCCTGTTCCCATAAGTACCATGCTCTCACTCCAGTCATGCTGAGCATAACTTGTTGTTGTAGCCTTGATCTTCTGCCGTCTTGTGCCTTGCTGCCTGTCCTGTGTTTCTTTGCAGTTAACGCTTGTGTACCGACATGGATGGCTTTGCAAACCCTCGGGATACGGACCCCAGCTTACCCTCAACTAGCGGATCTCAAACAAGACAACGACGGCATATAAGGACCACCACGATTCTTAACCTCTCCAACCCCAGACCATGGCTAAGGGACTGACTATTCTGAACTCTCCATTCCAAGACCTTGGCAAGTATCGACTACCCATGCTCTCTCAACCCAGACCCGGCTACGTTTCACATCCACTGCCAGGCACGCTTCCGCTGTGGGCTGCGTGGTGTGCAACTCTTTAATCAGTACTGGGGTCCTGTCTTGCTCATGGGCCAGCGCAAGCATTACAGTATTCTCAGCACAACGAACATGGACCCCCCTGAGGTGGGCCAAGCCCTGTCTTCGATTTTCTGAGCATTTCCAATAGCTGGATAATCAGGATTGCCTCCTACTCAAAACCTGGCACACGTTTTAAACAATCACAATCCAGAATTATTAGACCTGCTACTTTGTCGTTTTCCCCTGAAGCTCTCTCTCCTCGAGCCACGTCTCCCCACACACAATCGAAAGCAGGAGATCCCCATGGAAGCCAAGTTTCTCATCAAGATGTATTGGCATGGGCTCCCCATCTGGGAGCAGAGACTGGGCTTACCCAGACTTCCCATGCTTCAAGAAAGAATTTAAGCAAGTCTTTGACCCCTGGCCATAAGATTACTGCTGCTTCTTCTGTATTTCACATTCTCAGGGTTAAATACACCCTGGAATTTCGGACTATCGCGGCTGTGACGGCTGGACGATGAGGAGTTATGCAGCTTTCTGGCAGGTCTCAGAGTCATTAAAGAATGAATACATAGGTAATAGTTACATAGTAGATGAGGTTGAAAAAAGACGTAAGTCCATCAAGTTCAACCTATGCTAAATTTAGACAACAGATACTTATCATTTTATCTATACTTAATTATTAATCCAGAGGAAGGCAAACAAAAACCCCAGAGTCAATATCAATGAAGGTCTCATAAGGTGAAAAATAAATTCCTTCCTGAAAAAAAGAAGGGAAGCAATCGGATTAATCCTGGACAAACATATCCCATGTATACTTATTTGGTATATCCCTGATACTTTCCTATCTAAAAAGATGTCCAACCTATTTTGAACAATCTATTGTACTGCCATCACAGACTATTGGTAATGAATTTCACATTTAACTGCCCTTACTGAAAAGAACCTTGCCTTTGTTGTGTGGTGAAATCTCCTTTCCTCCAGCCTTAAGGATGGCCCCAGATATTTGTATTGCCGTGGGATGAATAGTTCTTTTGAAAGCTCCTTGTATTTGTCCCCCGAATATATTTGTATATAGTGTATCATATCCCCTCTTAGAGCCTCTTTTCTAAGTATTAATAAATCTAATTAAGCTTAGCCTATCCTTCATAAGGAGATTGTCCATACCCTTTCTTTAATGTTGGTGGTCGTTCTCTGAGTTTTCTCTAGTTCATAAGTCTTTTCTTATTGTTTCTTGATGGTGCCCAAAATGTACTCCTCCTTCAAAGTGAGGTCTTACTAGTGGCTTTTGTAAAGGGGCATTACTAATGTTGGTATTTTTGATCATTGCACGTTTGATGCAAGATAAGATTCTGTTTGCCTGTGCAGCTACTGCATGACGTTTGCACTATTGCTAGAGCCTGTGACTACAAAGCACTCCTTTATCCTTCTCATCCAGGATTCACCCCAAATGTATCACCATTAATTTGATTAATAGCATTTTATTCTTGATCCCAAAATGATAACATTACATGTCCCCAAAATTCATTGCATAGTAAATTATTAATTGATGGTACGGGCAATACTAACCCTTTTACTATAAAATGTTTTTTTTAAATACTACTACACTATGAGGTTTTTTGCGCTGGTTCTCTTTCTTTGTTTTGTACTAGATTGGAGTGTGCTGAGCCCTTCCACCAGAAACAGCTGCACAAAATCATCTCTTAATCAGGTTGTATTCACTCGTATTAAGGGTCAAATATACCAATTACCAACTACCACTTTGAGCGCAGAATCTTGTTGTTTCATACATTTATCTGCTATTTAAACCATCAATCTGCCATTACCTGCCCACATGTCCAGTCTCTACAGCCTTCTGAAGATAAATAAACGTGCTCTGATTCTGATGACCTTACCAATATGTAGATCAGTAAAGATGGAAGACTTTGCTTCGAGCCCAACCAGCAAGGTCATAAACAAGTTATTCAAAAGCAGGTGGTTCCCAGTAACCGATCTCGACGGTACTCCACTCACGGACTTGGCCCACCTGAAAAAGTTCCATTTATGGACAACCCTCTATTGTCTGTCAGTAATCCAGTTTTCAATCCAGGTGAATATTTATTATGAGTCATTGGTATTGGTCCACAACCTCTTGTCTTTAAGAATTCTAGACTATCTAACCTATACATGCTAATCCAAGAAACAAATGTATTTATTTATGTTCTTTTCATGACATTTTTTTGTAGCATCATTTATCCTGGTTAACTGACAATCATTATTTTTGCTTGTATTTATAATCACCTCTAATACCATGTTGTTATTATAACATTAAACAATTTTGCGGTGTATACTATAATTGGGGGCTTTTTTAGACCTATGGCTGCCAGCTAACAAATCTTGTGTGGTTAGCATGATACTTATATTCTTATAATGGACGTCATTTAAATTGATGTCTACATGTGTTGCAGTTAGTCTAATGATTTCTCCCCTGCCCTTGGCTGTCTGTTTATGTTTACATGTTCTCCTTGACAACCCTTCGTAATGACGTACATTGCGTTGACGTCATTGCGTCATCCTCGATCACAATCTTCAAACCCTAAGTATGTGTCACGGTATGGAGACATAGTATTAGAGAGATTAGCAGGCCTTTTACTTAGTAGAGCACAGCCCTAGCTGTTCTCCTCTGTTTAGGCTGGTGCCCGCTTGTACAACTCTTATGGTCACCATGGCAACCCCACGTGTGTACGCACTATGCGGCAGACGTCAGATGATCATATCCCCGTTTTCACAGGGAGGATCAAATATGCCTTACATTACTCCCCTAGACCAATGGAAACGTTGTTTATGTTACTACAGCAATTAGGACGCTGTAACATAAGGGGCTTTCTCCTGCATGTCACAGCTGTTCTATATAAATCAGTTTGTGCGCGAACTCAGTCAATTTAATCTACCTATAAACCTAGCTCACTTCTCCCCTCACCACTCCCTGATAAGACCGTTTTAAGTCAAAACGCGTTGGAGTGGGAGTCTGTGGAGTGGACCCCTGACAAAAGGTCTATGTCATTCTTTATTATTTTTTGTTCTTGACACCGATCTTTAAGTGGTGATGAATATATACATTGATACTTGTGCATTAATGCCTCCACTTTCTGCAGCTATCTGTTTATTATACAAGAGACAGGAGGTGCCCAATGCTGCATCCAATTGACAAAACATATAAGTAAAAATACTTCAATAATAATATGGTTATTTAGTTAACCCTTTGGCCAAAGGCGTCATAAGCCTGCATACCAACGTCAAAGTATAACCAAATAATGCAGGTCCTAACCTACACTGTGAAACCTTTCCTTTACCTCTGTGAGAGGGGAAAAAACCATAATGGTCTTGTTGCCGGCAGCAAGTGAAATGACCTTCCAAGTTAAAGGGTGAAGGAGGAGGAGTGAGCTCTGGGGGGAGGTGCCACCGCCTCCAAAGAGACATAGGTTAACACAGATACCCAGCAAGCTCAAACTCCCCCACCCACCACAAAGTGAATATATATTATGTCCACAAGAGCTATTGAGCGTGGCAATTGTATATAACAAGAGACAGGGGTGCCCTGCTGCATCCAATTGACAAAACATATAATAAAATACTTCAATATAATAATTGGTTATTTGTTAACCCTTTGGCCAAAGGCGTCATAAGCCTGATACCAACGTCAAGGTTAAACCAAAATAATGCAGTCCTACACACATACTGTGAAACCTTTCCTTTTACCTCTGTGGAGGGGGAAAACCATAATGGGTCTTGTTCTGCACGCAAGTGAAATGACCTTCCAAGTTAAAAGGGTGAAGGAGGAGGAGTGAGCTCTTGGGGGGTGCCACAGCCTCCAAAGAGACATAGGTTAACAGATACCCAGCAAGCTCAAACTCCCCCCCACCCACCAAAGTGAATATATATTTATGTCAACCAGAGGCTACTGAGCGTGGGCAATTGTATATACAAGAACAGGGGGTGCCCAATGTTGCATCCAATTGACAACATAATAAAAGTAAAATACTTCAATAATAATAATTGGTTATTTAGTTAACCCTTTGGCCAAAGGCGTCATAAGCCTGCATACCAACGTCAAGGTATACCAAAATAATGCAGGTCCTACACACACTGTGAAACCTTTCCTTTTACCTCTGTGAGAGGGAAAAAACCATAATGGGTCTTGTTCCTGCAGCAAGTGAATGACCTTCCAAGTTAAAGGGTGAGGAGGAGGATTGAGCTCTGGGGGGGTGCCACAGCCTCCAAAGAGACATAGGTTCACACATACCCAGCAAGCTCAAACCCCCCACCCACCCACAAGTGAATATATATTTATGTCAACCAGAGAGCTACGGAGCGTGGCAATTGTATATAACAAGAGACAGGGGGTGCCCACTGCTGCATCCAATTAACAAAACATATAAAGTATATACAACACGTGATTCTTTGCTGGATGTGCACTAATCTGCAGTGTGTGCATATGATACACTATATGCTCAACTTGGAGTCTTGTTGTTTTTTTTGAATCTGGTTTTGAAATTTGCTTTACTGTTGTAACTTTATCTTTAGGTATACATGTCCTGGTAGATGTGAGTCACCCTCCTCTTTTAATTTTCGTCCCTGTTTTTAACCCACTATAATACATTCATTGTTTACACTCTCTGGCATGCCGTGTGCTTTTTGTAAGGTTGCTTTCTCTTTTGCTATATAATTATTTCAACCTTTAGCACCACTGTCTAGTATTACTACACTATACACAGACAGTTTTTGGACACCAGTGATTTTATTGTGTCGAGGGTGTGTTTTCTATATATTTTTATATATTAGTATATATATATATACTGCTCGCCAAGTTTATTTCGAGCATTTGCCCGTTCTTCGAGCAGTAGCCTATCCCGCGCCGAAGAGATGAAGAAGCAGGGGACCTCTCTTGCCTTTACACAGAATGTCTAAAAAGGTTCCGCCCTACCTCTTCCTCTCTGCGCGCTCTTCCTCAGGGACTCTCGTTCTCACTGCTCCCGTGTTTTTTTTTTTATTTTTTAACCAAACGTCAGGTATTCCTAAAATTAAAAAATAAACAACAAAACAGGCCCCCCCGCCCGTGTGGTAGTACTGTGATAGTCCCCCCCCCCCCTCCCCCCCCCAGAGAACGCCGCTCTGATCCCCCCATACTCCGCCCCCACCCCCCCCCCTCACCCCCCCCCCTGCCCAATCTTCTTCACCCCCCACCCCTCCTCCCCACCCCCTCCCCCCCCCCCCCCCCCGCCACTCGCACCAGCCCCAACCGCTCCGAGGGGGATACAGGTGGGTGTTCCTGCAGAGAAGGATAATACCTGAAGGAGCAAAGGGGGGTTATGTTGCTTGCAGAGAAGTGGATATCATCACCACCCCCACCCCCCCACACACGGCCTGCTAACATTCCCCCCCTCCTCCCGTTGTTTTTCCTTCCATATAATTATATTACTAAGAAATACTAAAAATACAAGTAGCTTACATTTGTCTGCAGATCAAACATACATTTAGCACGTTTTGGTTTTTTGTTGTCTTTTTTTTTTGTAGGGGGGATGTGGTGTTGTATGTCCTTCATATAAGGTATAATACAATAAAACCGAATACAGGGGAACAACTTAAGATCATGCTTTATTTTGGGGGGGGTATTTCCTTTTTTTTTATTCGCCTGTCGATATCATTTATATACAGGGAAAAGCATAACATATTTCGCTTCCACCTTCTCAACAGGTACTACTCCCGCCCGCCACCTCTCTGGTTCCTCCGTGTAACGATGTAATGAGCGTAACCAAAAATACAAAATCAAAATATCGAAACATCCCTCCACTCAGGAACAACCCTAACCAACCCTGCACCTCCGTCACCGCTATCGGATCTGAATCAACCCACAGTTCATACACAACACCTCGGCAGGAGACACCACTTTACACGCACACAAGCGTCGTACAGAGCGCAGTCACTCTCACCGTACGAAACACCGGCACGTGATTAACACAATCCGCGTCAATCTAATCTACGCAGCGGCACAGCCGAGGGTCGGTACACTCAGACAAGCCGCTGAAAGTACATCCCAGGCCATTGCGGATCTACATCGCACCAGTGCGATAAACCTAGTTTCACCACACTAGTAGTATATGACTGAACAACAAAGGGTGCAGGTACTCGCCAAAAACTCACTACGATGCATTAACCAAAAATAACAATTTTTCATTAAAAAGTTAGGTGAGACAAATAGCCCACCACGTGACCAAAAACAACAAAAACAAGCTTAATAACACATTGAATTATATGTAGTTAATTTCACAAAAAATAAATAATTCATTCATCATATGTTAGTCCATTTGGAATGTTAAACACCTACCTATATGAATTTATTATAAACCTTTCATCTAATATAATCTGTACTAATTTAATTATAATCAACTAACTACAATTAAGTTCCCCCCAACTTTTTTACAAATTATTTAGTTTTCCTTTACACACTTATCCTCTTGTATTTATAATCACCTCTAATACCATGTTGTTATTATAACATTAAACAATTTTGCGGTGTATACTATAATTGGGGGCTATTTTTAGACCTATGGCTGCCCAGCTAACAAATCTTTGTGTGGTTAGCATGATACTTATATTCTTATAATGGACGTCATTTAAATTGATGCTACATGTGTTGCAGTTAGTCTAATGATTTCTCCCCTGCCCTTGGCTGTTCTGTTTATGTTTACATGTTCTCCTTGACAACCCTTCGTAATGACGTACATTGCGTGATGACGTCATTTGCGTCATCCCTCGATCACAATCTTCAAACCCTAAGTATGTGTCACGGTATGGAGACATAGTTATTAGAAGATTAGCAGGGCCTTTTACTTGATAGAGCACAGCCCTAGCTGTTCTCCTCTGTTTAGGCTGGTGCCCGCTTGGTACACGCTTTATGGTCACCATGGCAACCCCACGTAGTGACGCACTATGCGCGATGACGTCAGATGATCATATCCCCGTTTTTCACAAGGGAGGATCAAATATGCCTTACATTACTCCCCTAGACCAATGGAAACGTTGGTTATGTTACTACAGCAATTAGGACGCTGTAACATAAGGGGCTTTCTCCTGCATGTCACAGCTGTTCTATATTAAATCAGTTTGTGGCGCGAACTCAGTCAATTTAATCTACCTATATAACACTAGCTCACTTCTCCCCTCACCACTCCCTGAATAAGACCGTTTTAAGTCAAAACGCGTTGGAGTGGGAGTCTGTGGAGTGGGACCCCTGACAAAAGGCTATGGTCATTCTTTATTTATTTTTGTTCTTGACACCGATGCTTTAAGTGGTGATGAATATATACATTGATACTTGTGCTATTAATGCCTCCACTTTCTGCAGCTATCTGTTTATATAACAAGAGACAGGAGGTGCCCAATGCTGCATCCAATTGACAAAACATATAAAGTAAAATACTTCAATAATAATAATTGGTTATTTAGTTAACCCTTTGGCCAAAGGCGTCATAAGCCTGCATACCAACGTCAAAGTATAACCAAATAATGCAGGTCCTAACACTACACTGTGAAACCTTTCCTTTACCTCTGTGAGAGGGGAAAAAACCATAATGGTCTTGTTCCGGCAGCAAGTGAAATGACCTTCCAAGTTAAAAGGGTGAAGGAGGAGGAGTGAGCTCTGGGGGGAGGTGCCACAGCCTCCAAAGAGACATAGGTTAACACAGATACCCAGCAAGCTCAAACTCCCCCACCCACCACAAAGTGAATATATATTATGTCCACAAGAGCTATTGAGCGTGGCAATTGTATATAACAAGAGACAGGGGTGCCCTGCTGCATCCAATTGACAAAACATATATATAAATACTTCAATATAATAATTGGTTATTTGTTAACCCTTTGGCCAAAGGCGTCATAAGCCTGCATACCAACGTCAAGGTATAACCAAAATAATGCGTCCTACACACATACGTGAAACCTTTCCTTTTACCTCTGTGGAGGGGGAAAACCATAATGGGTCTTGTTCTGCCGCAAGTGAAATGACCTTCCAAGTTAAAAGGGTGAAGGAGGAGGAGTGAGCTCTGGGGGGTGCCACAGCCTCCAAAGAGACATAGGTTAACAGATACCCAGCAAGCTCAAACTCCCCCCACCCACCAAAGTGAATATATATTTATGTCAACCAGAGGCTACTGAGCGTGGCAATTGTATATACAAGAACAGGGGGTGCCCAATGTTGCATCCAATTGACAAAAATAAAAGTAAAATACTTCAATAATAATAATTGGTTATTTAGTTAACCCTTTGGCCAAAGGCGTCATAAGCCTGCATACCAACGTCAAGGTATAACCAAAATAATGCAGGTCCTACACAACACTGTGAAACCTTTCCTTTTACCTCTGTGAGAGGGAAAAAACCATAATGGGTCTTGTTCCTGCAGCAAGTGAATGTACCTTCCAAGTTAAAGGGTGAGGAGGAGGATTGAGCTCTGGGGGGTGTGCCACAGCCTCCAAAGAGACATAGGTTCACACATACCCAGCAAGCTCAAACCCCCCACCCACCCACAAGTGAATATATATTTATGTCAACCAGAGAGCTACTGAGCGTGGCAATTGTATATAACAAGAGACAGGGGGTGCCCACTGCTGCATCCAATTAACAAAACTATAAAGTATATACAACACGTGATCTTTGCTGGATGTGCACTAATCTGCAGTGTGTGCATATGATACACATATATGCTCAACTTGGAGCTTGTTGTTTTTTTTGAATCTGGTTTTGAAATTTGCTTTACTGTTGTAACTTTATCTTTAGGTATACATGTCCTGGTAGATGTGAGTCACCCTCCTCTTTTAATTTTCGTCCCTGTTTTTTAACCCACTATAATACATTCATTGTTTACACTCTCTGGCATGCCGTGTGCTTTTTGTAAGGTTGCTTTCTCTTTTGCTATATAATTATTTCAACCTTTAGCACCACTGTCTAGTATTACTACACTATACACAGACAGTTTTTGGACACCAGTGATTTTATTGTGTCGAGGAGTTGTGTTTTCTATATATTTTTATATATTAGTATATATATATATACTGCTCGCCAAGTTTATTTCGAGCATTTGCCCGTTCTTCGAGCAGTAGCCTATCCCGCGCCGAAGAGATGAAGAAGCAGGGGACCTCTCTTGCCTTTACACAGAATGTCTAAAAAGGTTCCGCCCTACCTCTTCCTCTCTGCGCGCTCTTCCTCAGGGACTCTCGTTCTCACTGCTCCCGTGTTTTTTTTTTTATTTTTTAACCAAACGTCAGGTATTCCTAAAATTAAAAAATAAACAACAAAACAGGCCCCCCCGCCCGTGTGGTAGTACTGTGATAGTCCCCCCCCCCCCTCCCCCCCCCAGAGAACGCCGCTCTGATCCCCCCATACTCCGCCCCCACCCCCCCCCCTCACCCCCCCCCCTGCCCAATCTTCTTCACCCCCCACCCCTCCTCCCCACCCCCTCCCCCCCCCCCCCCCCCGCCACTCGCACCAGCCCCAACCGCTCCGAGGGGGATACAGGTGGGTGTTCCTGCAGAGAAGGATAATACCTGAAGGAGCAAAGGGGGGTTATGTTGCTTGCAGAGAAGTGGATATCATCACCACCCCCACCCCCCCACACACGGCCTGCTAACATTCCCCCCCTCCTCCCGTTGTTTTTCCTTCCATATAATTATATTACTAAGAAATACTAAAAATACAAGTAGCTTACATTTGTCTGCAGATCAAACATACATTTAGCACGTTTTGGTTTTTTGTTGTCTTTTTTTTTTGTAGGGGGGATGTGGTGTTGTATGTCCTTCATATAAGGTATAATACAATAAAACCGAATACAGGGGAACAACTTAAGATCATGCTTTATTTTGGGGGGGGTATTTCCTTTTTTTTTATTCGCCTGTCGATATCATTTATATACAGGGAAAAGCATAACATATTTCGCTTCCACCTTCTCAACAGGTACTACTCCCGCCCGCCACCTCTCTGGTTCCTCCGTGTAACGATGTAATGAGCGTAACCAAAAATACAAAATCAAAATATCGAAACATCCCTCCACTCAGGAACAACCCTAACCAACCCTGCACCTCCGTCACCGCTATCGGATCTGAATCAACCCACAGTTCATACACAACACCTCGGCAGGAGACACCACTTTACACGCACACAAGCGTCGTACAGAGCGCAGTCACTCTCACCGTACGAAACACCGGCACGTGATTAACACAATCCGCGTCAATCTAATCTACGCAGCGGCACAGCCGAGGGTCGGTACACTCAGACAAGCCGCTGAAAGTACATCCCAGGCCATTGCGGATCTACATCGCACCAGTGCGATAAACCTAGTTTCACCACACTAGTAGTATATGACTGAACAACAAAGGGTGCAGGTACTCGCCAAAAACTCACTACGATGCATTAACCAAAAATAACAATTTTTCATTAAAAAGTTAGGTGAGACAAATAGCCCACCACGTGACCAAAAACAACAAAAACAAGCTTAATAACACATTGAATTATATGTAGTTAATTTCACAAAAAATAAATAATTCATTCATCATATGTTAGTCCATTTGGAATGTTAAACACCTACCTATATGAATTTATTATAAACCTTTCATCTAATATAATCTGTACTAATTTAATTATAATCAACTAACTACAATTAAGTTCCCCCCAACTTTTTTACAAATTATTTAGTTTTCCTTTACACACTTATCCTTTTTTTCTGGGGTGTATGGTTTTGCATTGTGTGTTGTTGTGTGTCTCTGTGTGTGTGTTTTTTGGGTGTTGTTTTTTTGTCCCCTGCTTTTCCCTAGTCTCTCCTCTTGGTGCTTCGTTGTTTTTTTGTGGCTTTGATTCTCTTTGTTTTGTGTGTTTTCGCTTTGTGTGTGTATCTTCTTTTTGTGTGTGTGTATTCTGCATCTGTTGTTTTCTAAATCTCTGTGTGTTTCTGTGTGTGTTATCTTATCTGTGTGTGTGTGTCAGGAAGTTCCTGAGAGAGAGATGTCTTTCTGAGAGAGAGATGGTGTCTGAGATAATTGGTTTTCTGTCTTAATAAGATCAGAGGGTCTCTGAGACAGGAGTCCCAATGCTGCATCAATTGACAAACATATAAGTAAAATACTTCAATAATAATAATTGGTTATTTATTTAACCCTTTGGCCAAAGGCGTCATAAGCCTGCACTACCAAGTCAAGGTATAACCAATAATGCAGTCTCCTACACTACACTGGTGAACCTTTCCTTTTACCTCTGTGAGAGGGGAAAAAACCATAATGGTCTTGTTCCAGCAAGTGAATATGACCTTCCAAGTTAAAAGGGTAAGAGGAGATGAGCTGAGCTCTGGGGGGAGGTGCCACAGCCTCCAAAGAGACATAGGTTAACACAGATACCCAGCAAGCTCAAACTCCCCCACCCACCACAAAGTGAATATATATTTATGTCAACCAGAGAGCTACTGAGCGTGGCAATTGTATATAACAAGAGACAGGAGGTGCCCAATGCTGCATCCAATTGACAAAACATATAAAGTAAAATACTTCAATAATAATAATTGGTTATTTAGTTAACCCTTTGGCCAAAGGCGTCATAAGCCTGCATACCAACGTCAAAGTATAACCAAAATAATGCAGGTCCTACACTACACTGTGAAACCTTTCCTTTTACCTCTGTGAGAGGGGAAAAAACCATAATGGGTCTTGTTCCGGCAGCAAGTGAAATGACCTTCCAAGTTAAAAGGGTGAAGGAGGAGGAGTGAGCTCTGGGGGGAGGTGCCACAGCCTCCAAAGAGACATAGGTTAACACAGATACCCAGCAAGCTCAAACTCCCCCACCCACCACAAAGTGAATATATATTTATGTCAACCAGAGAGCTACGCTACTGAGCGTGGGCAATTGTATATACAAGAACAGGGGGTGCCCAATGTGCTCCAATTGACAACATAATAAAGTAAAATACTTCAATAATAATAATTGGTTATTTAGTTAACCCTTTGGCCAAAGGCGTCATAAGCCTGCATACCAACGTCAAGGTATAACCAAAATAATGCAGGTCCTACACATACACTGTGAAACCTTTCCTTTTACCTCTGTGAGAGGGGAAAAAACCATAATGGGTCTTGTTCCTGCAGCAAGTGAATGTACCTTCCAAGTTAAAAGGGTGAAGGAGGAGGATTGAGCTCTGGGGGGTGTGCCACAGCCTCCAAAGAGACATAGGTTAACACATACCCAGCAAGCTCAAACCCCCCACCCACCACAAGTGAATATATATTTATTTCAACCAGAGAGCTACGGAGCGTGGCAATTGTATATAACAAGAGACAGGGGGTGCCCATGCTGCATCCAATTAACAAAACATATAAAGTATATACACACGTGATTCTTTGCTGGATGTGCACTAATCTGCAGTGTGTGCATATGATACACATATATGCTCAACTTGGAGCTCTTGTGTTTTTGAATCGTGGTGTTTGAAATTTGCTTTACTGTTGTAACTTTATCTTTAGGTATACATGTCTGGTAGATGTGAGTCACCCTCCTCTTTTAATTTCGTCCCTGTTTTTAACCCACTATAATACATTCATTGTTTACACTCTCTGGCATGCCGTTGTGCTTTTTGTAGGTTGCTTTCTCTTTTGCTATATAATTATTTCAACCTTTAGCACCACTGTCTAGTATTACTACACTATACACAGACAGTTTTTGGACACCAGTGATTTTATTGTGTCTAGGAGTTGTGTTTTCTATATATTTTTATATATTAGTATATATATATATACTGCTCGCCAAGTTTATTTCGAGCATTTGCCCCGTTCTTCGAGCAGTAGCCTATCCCGCGCCGAACTAGATGAAGAAGCAGGGGACCTCTCTTGCCTTTACACAGAATGTCTAAAAAGGTTCCGCCCTACCTCTTCCTCTCTGCGCGCTCTTCCTCAGGGACTCTCGTTCTCACTGCTCCCGTGTTTTTTTTTTTATTTTTTAACCAAACGTCAGGTATTCCTAAAATTAAAAAATAAACAACAAAACAGGCCCCCCCGCCCGTGTGGTAGTACTGTGATAGTCCCCCCCCCCCCTCCCCCCCCCAGAGAACGCCGCTCTGATCCCCCCATACTCCGCCCCCACCCCCCCCCCTCACCCCCCCCCCTGCCCAATCTTCTTCACCCCCCACCCCTCCTCCCCACCCCCTCCCCCCCCCCCCCCCCCGCCACTCGCACCAGCCCCAACCGCTCCGAGGGGGATACAGGTGGGTGTTCCTGCAGAGAAGGATAATACCTGAAGGAGCAAAGGGGGGTTATGTTGCTTGCAGAGAAGTGGATATCATCACCACCCCCACCCCCCCACACACGGCCTGCTAACATTCCCCCCCTCCTCCCGTTGTTTTTCCTTCCATATAATTATATTACTAAGAAATACTAAAAATACAAGTAGCTTACATTTGTCTGCAGATCAAACATACATTTAGCACGTTTTGGTTTTTTGTTGTCTTTTTTTTTTGTAGGGGGGATGTGGTGTTGTATGTCCTTCATATAAGGTATAATACAATAAAACCGAATACAGGGGAACAACTTAAGATCATGCTTTATTTTGGGGGGGGTATTTCCTTTTTTTTTATTCGCCTGTCGATATCATTTATATACAGGGAAAAGCATAACATATTTCGCTTCCACCTTCTCAACAGGTACTACTCCCGCCCGCCACCTCTCTGGTTCCTCCGTGTAACGATGTAATGAGCGTAACCAAAAATACAAAATCAAAATATCGAAACATCCCTCCACTCAGGAACAACCCTAACCAACCCTGCACCTCCGTCACCGCTATCGGATCTGAATCAACCCACAGTTCATACACAACACCTCGGCAGGAGACACCACTTTACACGCACACAAGCGTCGTACAGAGCGCAGTCACTCTCACCGTACGAAACACCGGCACGTGATTAACACAATCCGCGTCAATCTAATCTACGCAGCGGCACAGCCGAGGGTCGGTACACTCAGACAAGCCGCTGAAAGTACATCCCAGGCCATTGCGGATCTACATCGCACCAGTGCGATAAACCTAGTTTCACCACACTAGTAGTATATGACTGAACAACAAAGGGTGCAGGTACTCGCCAAAAACTCACTACGATGCATTAACCAAAAATAACAATTTTTCATTAAAAAGTTAGGTGAGACAAATAGCCCACCACGTGACCAAAAACAACAAAAACAAGCTTAATAACACATTGAATTATATGTAGTTAATTTCACAAAAAATAAATAATTCATTCATCATATGTTAGTCCATTTGGAATGTTAAACACCTACCTATATGAATTTATTATAAACCTTTCATCTAATATAATCTGTACTAATTTAATTATAATCAACTAACTACAATTAAGTTCCCCCCAACTTTTTTACAAATTATTTAGTTTTCCTTTACACACTTATCCTGAAACCATAAACAGACAGGCAAGGGCAGGGGAGAAATCATTAGACTAACTGCAAACACATGTAGCATCAATTTAAACGATGTCCGTTATAAGAATATAAGTATCATGCTAACCACACAAAGATTGTTAGCTGGGCAGCCATAGGTCTAAAAAAGCCCCCAATTATAGTATACCGCAAAATTGTTTAATGTTATAATAACAAATGGTATTAGAGGTGACTATAAATACAAGCAAAATAATGATTGTCACTTAACAGAATAAATGATGCTACAACAAAAATGTCATGAAAGAACATAAATAAATACATTAAGTTGTTCAGTGTTTCTTGGATTAGCATGTATAGGTAATAGTCTAGAATTCTTAAAGATAGAGGTAGCACAAAATGCCAATGAGATATGCTAAAATACACTGAATTATATCTTCCAAAAAATCTGAATAGACATATTATGAAAAACAGGAAAATGCTGTCCATCACATAGTCCTTTCTTGAAAAAATTGCCTTGAGGCTTTTACACTGATCTCCCTGTCATGGTTTTGTTTACGTTGCCTAATTTGTGATGCTCTAATATATGGCTCTCTTTTTTCCTTTTCTTTCTATGTCAATATGCTATGGATTAGAACCTCAACCTGGGATATTTCACCCATAATTTGGATTATCTTCGTGCCTTTGAGATATTGTTCTCTCGATGTGTGAGCCAATCAAGTTTCAATGTAGAACTAAGTCGTTGTGATCATGGATTATGTGATGAAATTCCTTGACATCCTACTTAGGGATTGTTGCTTATACCTTTGATCCCTTGGTACCAGGTAGATGATGATCCTTTCCATTATGCAGACAGTTTTGTGACTTGGACTATGTGATGGAAACCCCCTCTTTGGACATTCTACATCAGGGTATTCTGCTCTATGTTTTGGACTTTCAGTACCCACCAGGACATTATTTACTAGAGCGGTGATTCTAGATAATGGATGAATTTCTCCTGTCTCGGTTTATGACATAGAGTACTCAAAGGCAATTTTTTCAAGAAAGGACTATATGATGGACAGCAATTTTCGGTTTTTCATAATATGTCTATTCAGATTTTTGGGAAGATATAATCAGTGTATTTTAGCATATCTCATTGGCATGTTATGCTACCACTATCTTTAAGAATTCTAGACTATCTAACCTATACATGCTGTAATCCAAGAAACAAATGTATTTATTTATTTCTTTTCATGACATTTTTTTGTAGCATCATTATTCCTGGTTAACTGACAATCATTATTTTTGCTGTATTTATAATCACCTCTAATACCATGTTGTTATTATAACATTAAACAATTTGCGTGTATACTATAATTGGGGGCTATTTTTAGACCTATGGCTGCCAGCTAACAAATCTTTGTGTGGTTAGCATGATATTATATTCTTATAATGGACGTCGTTTTAAATTGATGCTACATGTGTTGCAGTTAGTCTAAGATTTCTCCCCTGCCCTTGGCGTGCTGTTTATGTTTACATGTTTCCTTGACAAACCCTTCGTAATGACGTACATTGCGTGATGACGTCATTGCGTCATCCCCTCGATCACAATCTTCAAACCCTAAGTATGTGCACGGTATGGAGACATAGTTATTAGAAGATTAGCAGGGCCCTTTACTTGATAGAGCACAGCCTAGCTGTTCTCCTCTGTTTAGGCTGGTGCCCGCTGGTACACGCTTTATGGTCAACATGGCAAACCCCACGTAGTGACGCACTATGCGCGATACGTCAGATGATCATATCCCCGTTTTCACAGGGAGGATCAAAAATGCCTTACATACTCCCCTAGACCAATGGAAACGTTGGTTATGTTACTACAGCATTAGGACGCTGTACAACATAAGGGGCTTTCTCCTGCATGTCACAGCTGTTCTATATTAAATCAGTTTTGTGGCGCGAACTCAGTCAATTAATCTACCTATATAACACTAGCTCACTTCTCCCCTCACCACTCCCTGAATAAGACCGTTTTAAGTCAAAACGCGTTGGTGGAGGGGAGGTCTGTGGAGTGGGACCCCTGACAAAAGGCTATGGTATTCTTTATTATTTTGTTCTTGACACCGATGCTTTAAGTGGTGATGAATATATACATTGATACGTGGCTATTAATGCCTCCACTTTCTGCAGCTTATCTGTTATATAACAAGAGAAAGGAGGTGCCCAATGCTGCATCCAATTGACAAAACATATAAGTAAAATACTTCAATAATAATATGGTTATTTAGTAACCCTTTGGCCAAAGGCGTCATAAGCCTGCATACCAACGTCAAAGTATAACCAAAATAATGCAGGTCCTACACTACACTGTGAAACCTTTCCTTTACCTCTGTGAGAGGGGAAAAAACCAAAGGTCTTGTTCCGGCAGCAAGTGAAATGACCTTCCAAGTTAAAAGGGTGAAGGAGGAGGAGTGAGCTCTGGGGGAGGTGCCACAGCCTCCAAAGAGACATAGGTTAACACAGATACCCAGCAAGCTCAAACTCCCCCACCCACCACAAAGTGAATATATATTATGTCAACCAGAGAGCTATTGAGCGTGGCAATTGTATATAACAAGGACAGGGGGTGCCCAATGCGGCATCCAATTGACAAAACATATAAAGTAAAATACTTCATAATAATAAGGTTATTTAGTTAACCCTTTGGCCAAAGGCGTCATAAGCCTGCATACCAACGTCAAGTATAACCAATATGCAGGTCCTACACTACATGTGAAACTTTCCTTTTACCTCTGTGAGAGGGGAAAAAACCATAATGGGTCTTGTCCTGCAGCAAGTGAAATGACCTTCCAAGTTAAAAGGGTGAAGGAGGAGGAGTGAGCTCTGGGGGAGGTGCCACAGCCTCCAAAGAGACATAGGTAACACAGATACCCAGCAAGCTCAAACTCCCCCACCACCACAAAGTGAATATATATTTATGTCAACAGAGAGACTACTGAGCGTGGGCATTGTATATAACAAGAGACAGGGGTGCCCAATGTTGCATCCAATTGACAAAACATATAAAGTAAAATACTTCAATAATAATAATTGGTTATTTAGTTAACCCTTTGGCCAAGGCGTCATAAGCCTGCATACCAACGTCAAGGTATAACCAAAAAAATGCAGGTCCTACACTACACTGTGAAACCTTTCCTTTTACCTCTGTGAGAGGGGAAAAAACCATAATGGGTCTTGTTCCTGCAGCAAGTGAAATGACCTTCCAAGTTAAAGGGTGAAGGAGGAGGATTGAGCTCTGGGGGAGGTGCCACAGCCTCCAAAGAGACATAGGTTAACACAGATACCCAGCAAGCTCAAACTCCCCCACCCACCACAAAGTGAATATATATTTATGTCAACCAGAGAGCTACTGAGCGTGGCAATTGTATATAACAAGAGACAGGGGGTGCCCAATGCTGCATCCAATTAACAAAACATATAAAGTATATACAACACGTGATTCTTTGCTGGATGTGCACTAATCTGCAGTGTGTGCATATGATACACATATATGCTCAACTTGGAGCTTCTTGTGTTTTTTGAATCTGGTGTTGAAATTTGCTTTACTGTTGTAACTTTATCTTTAGGTATACATGTCTGGTAGATGTGAGTCACCCTCCTCTTTTAATTTTCGTCCCTTGTTTTTAACCCACTATAATACATTCATTGTTTACACTCTCTTGGCATGCCCGTGTGCTTTTTGTAAGGTTGCTTTCTCTGTTGCTATATAATTATTTCAACCTTTAGCACCACTGTCTAGTATTACTACACTACTAGACCAAGTGAAACGTTGTTATGTACTACAGCAATTAGGACGCTGTAACATAGGGGCTTTCTCCTGCATGTCACAGCTGTTCTATATTAAATCATTTTGTGGCGCGAACTCAGTCAATTTAATCTACCTATATAACACTAGCTCACTTCTCCCCTCACCACTCCCTGATAAGACCGTTTTAAGTCAAACGCGTTGGAGTGGGAGTCTTGGGTTGGACCCCTGTGACAAAAGGCTATGGTCATTCTTTATTTATTTTGTTCTTGACCCCGATGCTTTAAGTGGTGATGATATATACATTGATACTTGTGCTATTAATGCCTCCACTTTCTGCAGCTTCTGTTTATATAACAAGAGACAGGAGGTGCCCAATGCTGCATCCAATTGACAAAACATATAAAGTAAATAACTTCAATAAATAATTGGTTATTTAGTTACCCCTTTGGCCAAAGGCGTCATAAGCCTGCATACCAACGTCAAAGTATAACCAAAATAATGCAGGTCCTACACTACACTGTGAAACCTTCCTTTTACCTCTGTGAGAGGGGAAAAAACCATAATGGGTCTTGTTCGGCAGCAAGTGAAATGACCTTCCAAGTTAAAAGGGTGAAGGAGGAGGAGTGAGCTCTGGGGGGAGGTGCCACAGCCTCCAAAGAGACATAGGTTAACACAATACCCAGCAAGCTCAAACTCCCCCACCCACCACAAAGTGATATATATTTATGTCAACCAGAGAGCTATTGACGTGGCAATTGTATATAACAAGAGACAGGGGGTGCCAATGCTGCATCCAATTGACAAAACATATAAAGTAAAATACTTCAATAATAATAATTGTTTATTTAGTTAACCCTTTGGCCAAAGGCGTCATAAGCCTGCATACCAACGTCAAGGTATAACCAAAATAATGCAGGTCCTACACTACACTGTGAAACCTTCCTTTTACCTCTGTGAGAGGGGGAAAAACCATAATGGGTCTTGTTCCTGCAGCAGTGAATGACCTTCCAAGTAAAAGGGTGAAGGAGGAGGAGTGAGCTCTGGGGGGAGGTGCCACAGCCTCCAAAGAGACATAGGTTAACACAGATACCCAGCAAGCTCAAACTCCCCACCCACCCACAAAGTGAATATATATTTATGTCACCAGAGAGCTACTGAGCGTGGCAATTGTATATAACAGAGACAGGGGTGCCCAATGTTGCATCCAATTGACAAAACATATAAAGTAATACTTCAATAATAAAATTGGTTATTTAGTTAACCCTTTGCCAAAGCGTCATCCCTGCATACCACGTCAAGTATAACCAAAATAATGCAGGTCCTACACTACACTGTGAAACCTTTCCTTTTACCTCTGTGAGAGGGGAAAAAACCATAATGGGTCTTGTTCCTGCAGCAAGTGAAATGACCTTCCAAGTTAAAGGGTGAAGGAGGAGGATTGAGCTCTGGGGGAGGTGCCACACCTCCAAAGAACATAGGTTAACACAATACCCAGCAAGCTCAAACTCCCCACCCACCCACAATGAATATATAATTTATGTCAACCAGAGAGCTACTGAGCGTGGCAATTGTATATAACAAGAGACAGGGGGGGCCCAATGCGGCATCCAATTAACAAAACTATAAAGTATATCCAACACGTGATTCTTGCTGGATTGTGCACAATCTGCAGTGTGTGCATATGATACACATATATGCTCAACTTGGAGCTTCTTGTGTTTTTTGAATCTGGGGTTTGAAATTTGCTTTACTGTTGTAACTTTATCTTTAGGTATACATGTCTGGTAGATGTGATCACCCCTCTTTTAATTTCGTCCCTGTTTTTTAACCCACTATATACATTCATTGTTTACACTCTCTTGGCATGCCCGGTGCTTTTTGTAGGTTGCTTTCTCGTTGCTATATAATTATTTCAACCTTTAGCACCACTGTCTAGTATTAGTCGTATATACTCTACCGTTTTTGTTGGGGGGGGGTTGTTTTTTTGTTTTGTGGGTTTGTTACTTTTTCCTTTTTTCGGGGTATTTCTTTTTTTTTTTATTTTTTTTTGTTTTTTTTTTTTTTTTTTGGTTTTTTCCTGTTTTTTTTTTTTTTTTTTTTTTTTTTCAATTTTTTTTTTTTGAGAGATTTTTTTTTCCTCTCCACCCTCCTCCCCCGCCCTTTTTTGGCCCCCGTAGCTTATTGTGTCGGGCTGTGTATTTCCATATATCTATATATATTATAGATATAATATATATATATATATATTATATACTGCGCGGCCAAGTTGATTCGATGCATTGCCCGTTCTTGGCCGCAGCAGTAGCCATGGCGCGCCCGAGAGTGACGGCGCGCCGCGAATCAGCGGAAGAGGCGCCCTCCCGTAGGGGCGCTCTCCCTACCGCTGCCGGGTCGCCGGGTCCCCCGGAAACCCACCTGCGCCGTCCCGCGTCGCGGGACACCAGGGCTCCCTCGGGGAGNNNCCCTGGACGCGCGTGCAGGGGGCGCACGCTCCCGAAGACGCGTGACCGCGCGTCTATGACGCGCGGCACGCCGAGGGGCGGCCACTAGCAAGCCGGGAAATCTCCCGGCTTGC
This sequence comes from Ascaphus truei, assembly GCA_036426205.1. NCBI lineage: Eukaryota > Metazoa > Chordata > Amphibia > Anura > Ascaphidae > Ascaphus > Ascaphus truei. The sequence continues at coordinate 10,404 of WSYH01001610.1, read as the reverse complement.
GGATCTGGCCGCAGTGCGATAAACTGTGTCGCCACTGTATATATGATAAAACAAGAGGGCAGGTGCTCGCACCCTAGTGCATTACCAAAAATAAATTTTATTAAAAGGGGGTGAGACAAATGCCCACTGACAAAAAAACTAAGTTATAACACATTTGAATTATATGTAGTTATTTCACAAATTAATAATTAAATTAAATCATATGTTAGTCACTTTGGAATGTTAAAAACACAATGAATTATTATAAATTCACTATATTATATACTGTACATAAATATTAATTATAATATTAAAACACAATTAGTTCACTTACAAAATTATTTAGTTTTTTACAATTATCACTCAGAATTTAAATAAGTAATTGTAGTAATAAACACTTGATGAAGCACAAACTTCCTCACATATTCTAAGGACTAGGAATAATCAGGTGATTATTAGATCTAGCTGCGATCAAAATATTATAAAAGTTGTTTAAAATCTGGTTTTGGTATAACCATATATAGAATGTTTATTTTTAGAGATTAGTATTATATTATAATTTTAAGCAGTTTTATATGCTTTCCTTATATGTCCTCTCTTCGCGCATTTCAATTTATAATTAAAGTATTTAATATAACATTGCGGGAGAGGGGTATAAAAGAAAGGAACACAAGGATGTACCATACTACCCCTGACGAAGAAGGACTATCTTTGAAACGCGTAGGGTTTCCGGGAGGACCAGTTACAGTGCAACACCAAAAAATGGAAGTGACGTAGAACGCCGGCTGGAACGGCGGTGGATGTCGTGGAAACCGGAGTAACGCACATGAACTGGTCTGTCCCTTTGTATTTTACACTGTTATGTGTCAACTTACACCTGAATTTGTATAAAGTTGGAGCTTTTAAAGAAGTCCCTCTTGAAATCTTTTATTACCACACGGAGGTGAAATTACATCAAAAGATACATTTACATGCCTGGTATAGGCACTTCAATGTAAGTGCATATCTTACCATCCTTATGTGCTTATGTTATACTGTGAACGTACTTCACTATATTGTTTTTTTTCTTTTTATAACATCTTTCCTTATCATGAGGAGCGCTGAACAGTGTGAACAATTTTGCTGCTGCTGGGAATTGGGAACAATTCAACTGTTCAAGCTGCACCACATCAAATCATCTCTAAAATTTTGGACTTTCTATTTGTGTTAGAGCGCTTCCTATCTTTGCTATATTATTGCTAGTTTATTTTGGTAAACCCACATACAACAAGAAGAATTACACAAGAAACAATTAAAAATACACTATATCGGTGTCTGGGGGGGAAATCTAGGCTTTCCTAGGTGCAAGACTCCCACTTGGAAAAGCTTAACCTGACCTGGATATACACCTGGTTCTCCTGGTTCTCTTTACGGCTTGAAATCCCAGCCGCGACCGCTATGTTGAATTCTCAGAACTTGGTCTTTGTGTCTGAATTAGTCTCTGCTAGGCAGACTTTCCTAGCTTCCAAACGAAGTCGTTTGCTCTGTCATTTGCAACAGAGCAACTTTGAAAAGCCCACCTTACTTTCACCAATGCAAGTCACTAGAGGGCCTTGTTCTCTGCCTCAGCCTTCTCCTTACATACACTCTCTAAGCTATCCTTAGCATAAAGCTAGCAGGAGCGACCAGAGCATGGGAACCCTATCCCACTAGCCAATAGAAACAGGGGCCATCTCTTGGCTGATGTCAGTGAAGGGGGTGTGCCAAGCTGGCTCGGGATACCCCGGGGGCTGGACATATGTATTGACCAATGGAAAACGCACCAACATTCTTCTGCTTCCCATGGTCAACCCATGGCCACCAACTGGGCTCCACTAATCCTGGCAGACCAGAGGGTCCTCCCACAGGGGATATCTGTTCTCTGGACTCAGTACTCCTCCCTGCCCAGTTCACTTAGCACTCTGACACCTCCCAACATACCGTCTCCTCTTTGAACTACGGACTCTATGCAGACTTGCAGGCTCCTTAAGCAGATGCCTTGGTAAACTGCGTAGAGCCTCATAATAAATGTATCAAACACATAAAACATATTTTAATACAAAGGGGGCCTTGGGGAGACTCATGACTGTATGGGATATAGGACTGAGATATCGGGGCTCGAAATCCAGGAGTCTGGGGGACAGGGAGCAGCCCCGGTGTAATTCCACTCACGTACTTGCAAATCATGCCTGCTCTCTTGGTAGAATTTAGGTACTACTGGTAGCTCCGGTCCCCAAACTCCTGCACACTGTAAGGAATTGGGGAACACATACTTTGCGATGTGTTCCCTCCTTACCTATCTTATCTCAGACCTCCGCTCTGGCACCAGCTCGTGCGCGCACCCCCGCTCTGCTTACAGAGTGCGCGCGCATGCGCAGCTCTTATAGTGTGCTACAGAGCTTGGTTCCGCCCCCTCGGATGCACTGCGCTTCTCTCACGTGCGGCACGCACACGTGATGATGTACACTGGCGACACACTTTATTCGAGCTTGGCTAGTCCCACGAATTCGGGTATACCCGGGTGTATTGAGGTTTGTGACTGTTTTCTGCCCGAGTGCATTGAGGTATTTTCCAAGCAGGGATTGAAGCATTTTATTCCCGCTAGCTGCAATACTGCACAGTATATATATATATACTGCATTACAATTCATGAATTTATGCCATCTGGTAGACACGCGAAGCATTGCAGCCTATTAAATCCTAATCATTATCATTTAACAGATCAGCCGCCCGTCAGCCAGGCATGAACCCAGGCTGGGAAGGCAAACACAACGGGGCTTGTCAGAGGTGAGGAGCGGCGCATTCCAGGTATCTGCCAGGTACATACTGGGTATTTGCTCGAATAAAGTGTGTCGGTGCAGTACACTGCTCCCCACCTGTGTGACAAGTACTTGTTAGCCCACTTGTCTCCTGCAGCCAATCCTTGCCTCCGCAGAGGCCGCACCTCCGGGCCACCTCCCTTGCTACTGATTCCTGTTTCCCATAAGTACCATGCTCTCACTCCCAGTCATTGCTGAGCATAACTTGTTGTAGCCTTGATCTTCTGCGTCCTTTGTGCCTTGCTGCCTGTCCTGTGTTCTCTTGCAGTTAACGCTTCGTGTACCGACATGGCATGGCTTTGAAACCCCTCGGGATACGGACCCCAGCTTACCCTCAACTATGCGGATCTCAAACCAAGACGACGGCTATAAGGACCACCACGATTCTAACCTCTCCAACCCCAGACCATGGCTAAGGGACTTGACTATTCTGAACTCTCCATTCCAAGACCTTGGCAAGTATCGACTAACCCTCTCTCTCCAACCCAGACCCGGCTACGTTTCACAATCCACCTGCCAGGCACGCTTCCGCTGCTGTGGCTGCGTGGTGTGCAACTTCTTCACCTCAGTACTGGGGTCCTGTCTTGCTCATGGGCAGCGCAAGCATTACAGTATTCTCAGCCCAACGAACATGGACCCCCCTGAGGTGGGCCAAGCCCTGTCTTCGATTTCTGAGCATTTCCAATAGCTGGATAATCAGATTGCTTCCCTTACTCAAAACCTGGCCACAGTTTTACTTAACCAATCACAATCCAGAATTATTAGACCTGCTACTTTGTCTGTTTCTTCCCCTGAAGCTTCTCTCTCCCTCGAGCCACGTCTCCCCACACACAATCGAAATGCAGGAGATCCCCATGGAAGCCAAGGTTTCCTCAATCAAGATGTATTGGCATGGGCATCCCCCATCTGGGAGCAGAGACTGGAGCTTACCCAAGACTTCCCATGCTTCAAGAAAGAATTTAAGCAAGTCTTTGATACCCCTGGCCATAAGATTACTGCTGCTTCTTCTTTATTTCACATTTCTCAGGGTTAAATACACCCTGGAATTTCGGACTATCGCGGCTGTGACGGGCTGGAACGATGAGGAGTTATCTGCAGCTTTCTGGCAAGGTCTCTCAGAGTCATTAAAGAATGAATTACATAGTTACATAGTTACATAGTAGATGAGGTTGAAAAAAGACGTACGTCCATCAAGTTCAACCTATGCTAAATTTAGACAACAGATACTTTATCTTTTATCTATACTTAATTATTAATCCAGAGGAAGGCAAACAAAAACCCCCAGAGTCATATCATCCAATGATGTCTCATAAGGTGAAAAATAAATTCCTTCCTGACACAAAGAATTGGCAATCGGATTAATCCCTGGATCAACATATTTCCCATGTATACTTATTTGGTATATCCCTGTATACCTTTCCTATCTAAAAAGATGTCCAACCTATTTTTGAACAAATCTATTGTATCTGCCATCACAGCCTCCATTGGTAATGAATTCCACATTTTAACTGCCCTTACTGAAAAGAACCCTTTCCTTTGTTGCTGGTGAAATCTCCTTTCCTCCAGCCTTAAGGGATGGCCCCGAGTCCTTTGTATTGCCGTGGGATGAATAGTTCTTTTGAAAGCTCCTTGTATTGTCCCCGAATATATTTGTATATAGTTATCATATCCCCTCTTAGACGCCTCTTTTCTAATGTAAATAAATCTAATTTAGCTAGCCTCTCCTCATAAGTTAGATTGTCCATCCCCTTTATTAATTTGGTGGCTCTTCTCTGCAGTCTCTCTAGTTCCATAATGTCTTTTCTTAGGATTGGTGCCCAAAATTGTACTCCATATTCAAAGTGAGGTCTTACTAGTGCTTTGTAAAGGGGCATAATAATGTTTACTTTCCTTCTATCCATTGCCCGTTTGATGCAAGATAAGATCTTGTTTGCCTTTGCAGCTACTGCATGACTTTTGGCACTATTGCTAAGCCTGCTGTCTACAAGCACTCCTATATCCTTCTCCATCAAGGATTCCCCCAAATTATCCCCATTTAATTTGTAATTCGCCTTTTTATTCTTGCATCCCAAATGCATAACATTACATGTCCCCAACATGTCATGCTATGTAAATATTAATTGATGTACGTGCAATACTCACCCTTTACTTATAAATTGTTTTTTTAAATATACTACACTATGAGGTTTTTTTGCGCTGTTCTCTTTCTTTTGTTTTGTACTAGCTTGGAGTGCTGAGCCTTCCACCAGAACAGCTGCACAAAACCTCATCTTAATCAGGTTGTATTCACCTTTATTTAAGGGTCACATTATCACCAATTACCTAACTACCACTTATGAGCGCAGAATCTTGTTTTTTCATTACATTTATCTGTATTAAACCTCATCTGCCATTTACCTGCCCACATTTCCAGTCTCTCCAAGTCCTTCTGAAGATAAATTACATCCTGCTCTGATTCTATTACCTTACACAATTTAGTATCATCAGTAAAGATGGAGACTTTGCTCTCGATGCCAACCTCAAGGTCATTAATAAACAAGTTAAAAAGCAGGGGTCCCAGTACCGATCTCCGAGGTACTCCACTCACGACTTTAGCCCAACCTGAAAAAGTTCCATTTATGACAACCCTCTATTGTCTGTCATTAATCCAGTTTTCAATCCAGGTGCATATATTATTACTGAGTCCAATTTGCTTTATTTTGTACACCAACCTCTTGTGTGAAACCGTATCAAAAGCCTTTGCAAAATCTAAGTAAACCACATCAACTGCATTACCCTGGTCTAAATTCCTACTTACCTCAACAAAGAAACAAATAAGGTTAGGTTGGCATGATCTATCCTTCATAAATCCATGCTGACTATTACTAATAATTTTATTTTCCATTAGGTATTCCTGAATAAGATCCCGTATTAAACCTTCAAGAAGTTTCCCCACTATTGAAGTCAGGCTTACAGGTCTGTAATTCCCCGGTTGTGATCTAGCTCCCTTTTTAAATATAGGCACCACATCGGCTTTACGCCAATCTTGTGATACTGAGCCTGTGGAAATGGAGTCCTTGAATATTAAATATAATGGTTTGGCTATTACTGAGCTTAACTCCTTGAGAACTCTTGGATGTATGCCATCGGGGCCAGGTGCCTTATTTACTTTAATTTTTTCAAGTCGCTTATGAACTTCTTTCTCAGTTAACCAATTGTTAATGCATATGGAGGTTGTGGCTTCCAACTGCGGCACTACTATTGAACTTGATTCTTCCCTGGTAAACACAGAGGCAAAGAATTTGTTTAATATCTCTGCTTTTTCCTTATCTCCAATAATCTGCCTACCCATCTCACACTGAAATGGTCCAATATTTTCTTTTCTCATTTTTTTGTTATTAAGGTACTTAAAAAACTTTTTAGGGTTGCCCTTACTTTCTATTGCAATTGTTTTTTCATTATCCATTTTTGCTAATTGGATTGACCTTTTGCAATTTTTGTTACATTCCTTATAATTCTGATACGATGTCTCCGTCTCTTTTGACTTAAAGAATCTAAACACCTTCTTCTTCTTGTCCATTTCCTCCCCTACCTGTATATTTAGCCACATTGGTTTTGACTTATTTCTTTTATACTTATTACCTAAGGGTATACAATATTTTAAATACTGCCCATTTATCTTCTACATTTTTCCCTGCAAAAACATCATCCCGGTGTATTACTTGTAGATTAGATCTCAGTTTATTAAAATCTGCCTTTCTAAAGTTTAAGGTCTTTGTTGATCCAAGTAATCTGTTTTTTGATCATTTATTTCAAATGAGACCATGTTATGATCACTGTTACCCAAATGTTCCAGGACTTGAATATTTGTTATTACTTCTATATTGTTTGATATGACCAAATCCAGTACTGCCGCTATCCTGATTGGTTCCTCAATTATTTGAGTCATATAATTGTCTTTAAGCACCCCCAAAAACCTGTTTCCTTTTGTTGTAATGCTAATCTCATTGCCCCAGTCTATGTCTGAATAATTAAAATCCCCCATTATGCAAACATGACCCAGTTCTGATGCCTTCTCCATTTGCAAAAGTATTTTAGCTTCCTCAATCTCACAGATATTTGGTGGTTTATAGCATATTCCCACAAACATTTTCTTTATACTTCTACAGTACCTCCACTGCTAATTTCTATCCATAGCATGAGAGAGGAGTCACCTCAATGGAAAGTGCTACAAACCTATGCAACCAAGGTAAATCCACCTAAATATCCAAACTTAACCCCAAGAGTACCGGAGTGTCGCACAATTGTAAACCATATATGAACTGCAGCCGAAAAGCAAGGAGCCGAAATGGCAATCAATCACCTAGATATGGGACAACGTGAAAACCGTGAACCCGGAACCCCCCTAGTAGATAATTAAAATCCCCCATTATGCAAACATGACCCAGTTTTGATGCCTTCTCCATTTGAAAAAGTATTTTAGCTTCCTCAATCTCACAGATATTTGGTGGTTTATAGCATATTCCCACAAACATTTTCTTTATACTTTTACCTCCACTGCTAATTTCTATCCACAAAGTCTCTACATTTTCATCATTCCCTTCATAAACATCATCCCTTATAATAGGTTTTAGATCCGGTTTAACATATAAACATTCTCCACCTCCCCTTCTATTTGTTCGATCCTTCCGAAAAAGGGAATAACCCTCTAAATTAACTGTCCAGTCATGAGTTTCATCCCACCATGTTTCAGTAATGCCTATGATGTCATACTGCTCCTTTGCAGCTATTAATACAAGCGCCCCATTTTATCTGTCAGGCTTCTTGCATTATCAAGCATGCATTTAAGTTTTTTTTCAGCCTGTACTATTATCTTATCTGCTCCTTCCTTTCTGCGCCCACTTGGTTTAGTCTTTAGAAGTTTTCTAGTATTATCTGTAATTTCTATGGGTGTCTCGCTGCTTGTCAAACTCGCACTTGCCCCCATTCTACCTCCATACCCCTTGTTTCCTCCTCTGTTCCATTTAGTACATTATCTGTTTCATTCCCCTCCCCCCTACATCCTAGTTTAAAATCTCCTCCAACCTTTTTAGCATTCTCCCCCCTAGCACAGAAGATCCCTCTTCATTGAGGTGCAATCCATCCATAGAATATAAATGGCACCTCTCAGAAATGGAGTCCCAGTGCTCTAAAAACCCAAACCCCTCCTTCCTGCACCACTTTCTTAGCCATGCATTAACCTCCCTGATCTATGACTGTCTCCCTGCGATAGTGCATGGCACTGGTAGTATTTCAGAAAATACTACTTTGGAGGTCCTTGCCTTAAGCTTTTGGCCTAGATCCCTGTAATCATTTTTTAGGACCCTCCATCTTTCTCTAACTTTGTCATTGGTGCCAACATGTTCCAAGACCACCGGGTCAATCCCAGCCCCCCCCAACAATCTGTCTACCCGATCCGCAATGTGCCGAACCCGAGCACCCGGGAGACAACAAACTGTTCGGTTCATGCTGTCATGGCTACAGATTGCCCTATCTACCTTCCTAATAATGGAGTCCCCTACCACCACAATCTTTCTTTGTATCTGAGCATCCTGAGTTCCCATTAGCTGCTCAAGAAAGACCTACGGTGCTTGAGGAACTTATTGCCATTTGTATTAAGGGGGATCAACGCCTTCAAGAAAGGAGGCTTGAACGCCATCACACGTTTTCTCACACCAACTTCTCCTGTTCCCAGTCTCACTCCTTCTACTTTCACAGCTCTTGAGGCTCCAGAACCAATGCAGTTAGGAAGTCACCAGCTCACCCCTTCAGAGAAACAACGTCAGAGAACTGGAGGATTATGTCTGTCATGGTAGACCAGGTCTTACCAACACATTAATACCAGGATTGTGGATTGAGCACAAAAGGAGGGCATAATAAATTGTAATTTATTTCTTTTCAGACAAACACACAAATCTTCGCAATTACACTGGATAAAACACTTACTGGAATGGGGAAACTAAATCAAATGTCCACGGAATGAATGACTTAACAGCAAAGTCTAAGGACACCCCTGCATGCATGCCAGTGGGTGCGCAAATTTGAGCCATGCTACAGTTCTTGGCTAGGGGCGCAACTTGCCACCCGTATATCTCCGCTGAAAGGAATAATTTCGTAAAGTCCTTACAGGATTCGTTCGGGAATCCCAAGCTCAAACTAATTCTTGAAGAGGGATGCAATTCTTCATTACGGTGTAGTTAACCCCCTAACACTCCGGAACCGCTGATGCTGGAACTTCTATTTTTTTTGGTTGAATCAGGTGAATCTGACGAGGACTGGGCTGCAGGCATTTTTATAGGATTAAGGGCCTCATGCAGTAAGCGTCGATTATGTGAAATCGGCAAGCTTACCGATTAGTCATGTTATTGGCGATTTTTCCTCTCCGTATGCAGTAAGTGCCGAATACATTCAAAATCAACCCGAAAACAAATCCGCCCACTCTCACGATGATTAGCCGATCACACACAGGTGTATCGGCGTGCGTGGCGGGGTGCTGTTAGGTTGGCCAATCACAAATCTTGCTGAATCAGGCGAAACAAGCATGTATTGGATAGCGCGCCATATTTAAAGGCAACGTGTACTGCTAATCATTCTCTGTGTTGTTGGGAGTGAGAGAGAGAGAGACGCACAGAGCTGGCTGATTGAAGATTTGCATATTGACTGAGAGACTTGTTGTGTATTGGGAGAGCTTTGTCCTTCGTTGTTTTGTTTACATCTTTGTCTTGTTTTATATGTGGAAGTGTTTCGTGTGATTGGCTGTACATTTATTGTCTGTTTTTTGTGAGTGCTGTAAGTATGCCCGCAAAGCGTGGGAAGAGTGATGCTGGTGGGAGTGGGAGTGCTACTCGTGCGAGTACGCGTCGGAGTGAACGTACTGTTCAGGGGAGTGATGTTACTGGTGCTGCGAGTGGTGTTGCTGGGAGTGGGAGTGCTGGTGCTGGGAGTGGGAGTGGTGTTGCTGGGAGTGGGAGTGCTGTTGCTGGGAGTGTGAGTGCTGTTGCTGGGAGTGTGAGTGCTGGTGCTGGGAGTGGGAGTGCTGTTGCTGGGAGTGGGAGTGCTGGTGCTGGGAGTAGGAGTGCTGGTGCTAGGAGTGGGAGTGCTGGTGCTAGGAGTGGGAGTGCTGGTGCTGGGAGTGCTGCTGGTGGTGCAGTTGCTGATGGGGTGTCTGGTGGTGGCGTGCTTGCTGGTGGCCAGCTTTTGGAGGCTCTTCCATTGGAAGAAGGAGAGTCCAGTCAGCACCAGCCAAGCTCTGACCCTAAACCTGCTCGGAAGAAACATGTGGAGAAGCCACGTAATCCTCGCTTCAATGACCAGGAAAATACAGCTCTTGTCACTGGCATTCTGGAGCACTATGACAGTATATATGGACATTTACTAGGTAAGTGTACCTTTACATTTATTATTCAAATACATGTGATCCTAGGTCATCTGAGTTTTGTTCATATGCAAATACGGGTTCAGAATATCTTTCTATGTTAATTAGTCTGGAAACACAGCTTTTTATCATGCCTTACAAGGACAACTAATCACAGGCGGTCAATTTGCCATAACTGCATACAATATGAATGCA